>QEOT01004923.1:64186-279755 GCA_003123785.1 Pterocarya stenoptera
CAAGAACCATTGAGCCACCACCCTTGGTCCTGTATGAATATTATTTTATTCATTCAGCAAATTCACTTTCCATTATTGCATGAGTTGTGTCATGTGTGGTTTGTTCTTCTACATTTAATTCTAGTTAATATCTCAAAGTAATATACGACACCAGTCAGCATTATTTGTTGCCAAAACCACAAGATGCTCCCCTACTTTCACCAAAGCATGATGATGCACCAATTAAGAAAAATGTGAAATGCAAGAAAAAAATTAGACAAGCTTCAAATTTGATTGAAGATATTAGGAAAATATAACCGCGTTGGGGTGGTCCTCTATTGCCTAAGCAAATTAAGCAACGTGAAATGCGAGAAAGAAATGAGACAAGCTTCAAATTTGATTAAAGATATTAGGAAAATATAATCAAATTGGGGTGGTCCTCTGTTGCCCTTCCTACCTCAGCCCCTATTAATGAGAGGAGGGGTTTTAGCCAAAGAAGACTTGAACAAAATGCACTTCCAGATATATAAAAAAGAAAGTTGAGAACAAAGAATTCTTGGAAGGGGAAAATCTTTTGATTGCGTTTCGATTGAAGATCCATGTCTTTCTCTAGGTTGGAGAAATGATGCTATATATATATATTTATATATATATGTATATATTAAGGAAACAAGGAAAAACACCTGTGCCTTTTTGTAATGTAACTTAGCAACGTCTCCTCACAAAAGAGGTTAAAAACTAAATTCCTTTAACACGTTAGTCCATTGTGGACATTTGACTAAAAAAAAGAGACGAAAGGTAAATTTTCCTATTGTTAATACATAAAATTATTTTGTATCTTTTAGCAGGAAAGAAAAAAAGGGCTTCTAACTGTAGTCTTACCAGTAAAATTTACTAGATTTATTTTGCTTTGCTGTACATGTCGTGTCACCGTGAGGGAGGGTCCCTTTTCTATTTTTTGGCCCAGTTCCCCTCCCTCCACCACTTGACTAGGCCTAGGTAAGGTGGGAGATTCATTTCATTTTTAAAAAACAACGACAGCATCAATAATAATAATCCTCAGTTCTTTTGATGACTTCATTGGTTGAAACTTCCTGCAACCTTTTCTTTTCCAGTTTTATCTAATGGGTAGTTGGAAGATTCCACAGGAATGCCTTGTGCTTCTGATTTCCAGGATCAACAAGGGAAAAAAATGCAGTCTCATTACATTGGGGGCCTTTAACTGATACATTTATATATTAAAGTTGAGGTTCTAAGAAACCCCATTTTCTAAAGCATAAGTTTTCAGCTGGTACAATGCTTCTTTGATGTTACAGGAAGTTTCTATTCATGTTGCAAATGACGTGTATTTTGTTGTCAGGTAGTAGTTATCTTGTCAACTGCTTTGATCATCTTCTGTAGTTGCCATCAAAGTTGAGTGGTTGCATTAGTGATGTTTTATCAATTCTGAGTGATGGCTGCTCATGACTTTTCAAGTTTAAGAAGGAAGCTAGAGATAAGGGGATGGAAATTGTAAGGACTAGAGATTGGTTATGGATGAAGCCTCTGGATATTACTGACCTTCGTTTATGGCATTTAGAACTTCAAAACATTCATATGAAAGCAGACAGCTGTTTGTATGAAGACAATTTAATGACCCTTCTGATGATGGCATGAAATATTGCTTAGGATAAAAAATATTCGGTGGTGTAAAAGAAGCATTTATATGGATTCTATCCTGTTCTGATCTTCAGCTGTTCTACAACCTGGAAAACAGTCCATGATTGGTATTCCATCCCATTTCTTCTGAAAGTAATTAACATAGCTAGCATAGTTCAATGCAGCAACTTTTGGATAGTTTACGTCCTCCAGTATGGCTGGAATGGAGCAGGATTTCTATCAAATGTGATGCTTTCAACAAGGCATTTCCTGCAAAAATGATCCTAAAATCATTGACATTTACAAATTGATTATTTATGGTTGGCCAAATGTGGGGTCTTCCCATATTCATTACTAGTTCTACAATAGCTACTCTTGTATGAATAAATAAACAAAAAGAAAAAAGATCTTTTGCCCTTGCAGTATGAAGAGAATTATTCTTGTTAGATGTGTATTGTGCTCTTCCATTTACCAACTCAGGCATTCTACGTGTTTTAGACTTAAGATATCTGAATGATGGAGTCAGAAGCTTTGTGGAATAACTCCTGGCACAGTTTGTTGGGATCATATAGAAAGCGACTCTAGTAAACCTGAAAACTTTGAAGTTTCCCTTAGGTGTTCTGGCAAAGGCACTTCACATATTGCCAGGTTGTTATGCTTGTAGTTCTAATATTAGAATCATTTGATGTCTTCTTATCCATTACCATAGTTACTAAGAACTATTTTGGAAAATGAAACATCATCAAATGATGAATTTGGATGCTTCCATTCACCTTTTATCCCCTATAGTGATGACTTGACATGAAGCTTGTACACTTGACCACAGGGAAACGAAACAAGGTTGCTGATTATTATAAGAAGCAAGAAAGGCTCCTTGAAGGGTTCAGCGAGATGGAGACCATGACTGAAAATGGTTGTTTGCCTGAAAGTCTAACAGAGGTTGGTTGTTCTGCTTGCTTTTTTTTAACCGAACTCCCTTTATATAAGTCTTCCGATTTTTTAAGGGTTTTATTGTTAATATTTCTTTTCAATTGAATATTCTATTTTGTTTAACTTGAGTATTTTGAATGCATTTCTTATAAATAAAGGAGGGCAGCTGAGTTTAATTGCAGAAAAAAAATAATTCTATATGACAACTGTTTCTATTCACAATTTGTTTCCATGAACCTGGTTCATGAAAGTTCAAGATTGCATCAGATACCAACCAATACCCCTAGTAAACAGAAACCATTATGTTTTATTTATTTATTTTTAATCTGCAAACATGTTATTCTCAGGATGAGATGAAGCAGCTTGCAAAAAGTGAGAGGATGGCAATCCATGCATCAAACATAGCTAATGCTGTACTCTTTGCGGCAAAGCTATATGCTTCTATTGAGAGCAGATCATTGGCGGTTATTGCCTCAACCATGGATTCACTCTTAGATCTCTTGTCTGGGTTTATATTGTGGTTCACTGCACATGCCATGAGAAAACCAAACCAATATCACTATCCAATTGGAAAGAAACGGATGCAGCCAGTTGTAAGTTCTCCGATCCTATAATTGGTTTCTGTGCTTCTGTCAATTCTTTGGATAATTTTAGCGCCACAACCGAAATGTTTTCTATCTGGCCAATAGTGCAAATTCAAGCCCCCTTGCTGAGAGGCATCTACCTTATGCCGATCACCTTACTTCTAACGAGAAGACTACTCTTTTAGCTTCCTGTATTTTCATTTCCAAAGTTCTTTTCAATTGCGTATTTCAGTAGGATTTGAGTTGTGGATGCTGATAATGAGAATTCATGTGGGCTTGGTTAGTGTTGCATTTGTGCCTCATGTGGTTTCTCAGAAGTCATGAAGAAAATTATTCATCTTAAACTAATTAGCATGTTAACCCCAAATACTTTTTTTAAGGTAGAATTAAGGTGTTAGCCCCGAATGCTTTCAAGATTAATGTATGTGTTTTTTATTTCGTTGATCAATAAAACCTAGTGGCTATTTCAACCTTTTCTAGTACAAATCCTACGGCTAAAAAGCAATAGACATGTATTTGTGTTTGAAATTACTGTAACAAAAGTGTAGAGATTTTTTCAGGCTCATGCTGTAGACTCCTCATTTCTCATCTTAATATTGGGCTCAGAGAATATTGAGTACATTAATAACTAGCTCCTATAGGCAGAAGTGGTTTAATGAGAAAATGCATTGAACAAGAAATTTCTTGTATTGATATTGGTGAAGTTCCTATACACGGCTTGCTTCAGTTCATCAATCTATGAAATAGGAACAATGGATTGTTGGGAAAAAAATGGAGAATCAGTAAAACAATCTAGTCTTGGGAATAAATAGCATCAATGCTGAGAATATGTAGGTTCCAACTATGAACTATGGGTTTGTGCACCCAAGTTATTCTAATAGTTACAGCAGATACAGCCAGTACTGGATTTTACTACACTTACACCATATTGCAAGAAATCTATACTAATTTAGTTTGAGTTTGCAGGGCATCATTGTTTTTGCATCAGTAATGGCAACTCTTGGATTACAAATACTGATAGAGTCTGTTCGACAACTCATTTCAAAGGTATGTGATTTTGATGCCACTGCTCCAATAAGTTAAAGGTTGTAGATGACAGTGGACATGGACATATATTAACCAAAGTTAGTTTTGAGAATTAGCACCCTTTCTGTCATCTCAGTGGTCTAATGTGTCAGTTATTGGTTTTTGCATAAAGAATGAGTTATTGCATAGGTTCAAGGTAACCAAATGTATGAGTTTCTAGAAAGACCAGTCTGAAATTGTTGATGGAATTTTGTATATGGTCTAAAACTTGTTAATTGAAATTTTTAATATAATCTCCATTTAATTTTTTGATTACAGGCCCAGCCTGAAAGGGATCCCGAGAAGGAGAAATGGATGATTGGAATAATGGTCTGCGTAACTGTAGTGAAGTTTGTGCTCATGGTCTATTGTCGAAGATTTAAGAACGAAATTGTTAGAGCCTATGCACAAGACCATTTATTCGACGTTGTTACTAATTCAGTTGGTTTGGCAGCAGCTGTTCTGGCTGTCCATTTTTACTGGTGGATTGATCCTACTGGAGCTATTATAGTGAGTTCATACACAGCTCATTGATTTGGCTCCTTTCCTTCTTTTCCTTTACTGTAGATAATGGGGTTCAGCTACTTTCAAAGTTTCTATTTTCCTTTCTTAAATCATCACAATCATCAGTATAACCTATCCTGCATAATGAAAGATTTGTACTTCCATTTTTATCTCTTTTGTTAATAAAGTAGATTACCAATCCTTCCCTTTACATGGCGCTGTATAAGTGGCATGAGGATGGGTTTTTGGTTTCCTACTTGTACTCAGAACTTTGTCTATTTATGATGATTTCTTGAACCTGTGATGCAGATCGCTTTATATACAATGAATACTTGGACAAGGACAGTGATCGAGAATGTATGGTCACTAATCGGAAGAACAGCACCACCTGAATTTTTGGCAAAGTTAACATATCTGATATGGAATCACAATGAAGACATCAAGCACATTGATACGGTTAGAGCGTACACTTTCGGTTCTCATTATTTTGTGGAGGTTGACATAGTTTTGCCACAAGACATGCTTCTGAACAAAGCACATAATATTGGCGAGACATTGCAAGAGAAGCTTGAGCATCTCCCTGAAGTTGAGAGAGCCTTTGTACATATAGATTTCGAGTATAGTCACAGGCCCGAACACAAGATTGCGATCTAATGGGAATGACGATGATGATGGTGGTAGTAATGATCAGATCTCAACCTTTCCACGCACCAATAAGTCTCTTATTCAAGATCTGGTACGTTCTAGTTCTGCTGCAGTTTACCATCTGATGCCGGAACATCATTTATCTTGAGTTTTCCAGCCCATATATTTAATAGATTGAGCATCACTGGAAAGTCTCTTATGACAGTCCCTGATATGCAAGCCCTTTTATTGAAAGAATTTGGATGATTTGTGAGTTGAACTTCAAGATAAAACTTTGAAATCCTGTCAATAGTCAAACAAATGCAGGAAACCTTATTCCCTGCTCCTTTTCACTTCAATTATAGCAGCAACATATGAATCCATATTGCAGGTACGCTGGGCAAATACATGAGAAATCACACGTTGCTATATGATGTAACCAATTCGATGAGTAATGCAAAATTTATAAGGGAAGGTATGATTTTTGGAAGCACCTAGTGCTAAGATGCGGTGTAAAGTCAGGCTCCATTTGGATAGAGAGATGAGATGAGGTAATTTTAGATGAAATTTGAAAGTTGAATAAAATATTATTAAAATATTATTTTTTAATATTATTACAATTTTGAGTATTTCTCGGTTATTAATTTTCAAATCACCTCTTGTCACTGTGTCGGTTATTTCTGGGGGTGGTATTGAGGAGTCATCCCAACTCAAAAACTCTAATTTGACATTAAAGTTTGATGGAAGAATCGTGGCTTTTGTAAGTATATACATCTTATCTACTTTTTCTAAAAGAAGCACGCTGGCTCATTTTCTCTCTCCAGTGAAAACGCTCTCCAGAGAGATAAAAAAAAATCTTACCTTCTCTGTCCAAAAGGTGGCTGGAGTTTCAGCTGCACACGCCCTCCTCCCGTCTGTATGGTCTAGATAATGTTTTACTGTGTTTTTTTTTTTTTTTTTTAAATCTTTTCTAAATTTTCCGACCATGGCACCAAGAAGTGCCAATCTACTGCTGAGACTGCCACGCGCCGCATCACAAGACTTGCAAGCCACCAATCCTTTGGATGGCAAAAGAAAAACGTCGAAAAGAGTGGCATGTGATCCTCATGCATGACATTTTTGGGATTAGCGGCCTCGGATCTAAGAGATCCGACCAATGTCTAGCTAAGATGCGGTGTAAAGTCTTTAAGTTTTACACCCTCCAAGCACAAGTTGCCAACTAATGATTATACAAATTTTAAAATAAACTTAGACCACATAGGATTATTACTAAAAATCCCAGAATATGAAGTCTCAAAAACTACTAATCTTAATTAATTTTTAAGTCATCTCTTGTCACTGTTTCAGTTATTTCTCAGCGTGGTATTGAGTTTTAGAAGCTAAATATGTCTTTATAACAATTGTAGAAGGAATCAATTAATTCCTGCCCACCTTCTTGGTGCTATTTTGGCCTTGTTTTAGAATTGGGATCAGACTATGCTCAAGTTGGTTTTTAATGAGTGTTAATATTGTCTTGTCCAGAGCATTTGATCTTCTGCTCTTCTTTGCCTTTTTTTGTGTGACGTGCTACATATGTAAAGTTTCATAACACATTTGTTTGGGTAATGGCCTTCTTATTTTCTTTCTTTCAATAATATCATAGACACCTTACACTAGTCCATTGGAGCTCCACCAAGTAATGTTACGTGCAGTCGTAGTGTGCGTAAGCACCGCGCAATTGTTTTGTAAAAGATTGGGGTCTACTATTAAAATATTAATTTTTTTTTTTTCACGTGAGACTCGTATTTATTCACTTTTTTAAAAAAGATTGCACGGCGTTTATACACTCCATAACTGCAAATATCATTTCTTTTATTTGATTCCCCGTTGTCCTGCCATGCAAACCATCAAATATCAGTTTTTTTTTCTCCCTTGGCATCATCAACTATCAATTATTACAGCGGAGAATACAAAATTAGAATAAAAATGCCTATATGATGATATCAATCAGAGTAAATTTGCAGCACTTATGTAAGAAGCAATTCAAAAATAGATTAGAATAGAAAATGAAGTAAACAGCATACAGAGTAAATTTGATTCCTCAATCATTTCCTTATATGATGATTTGAGGAAACTCATCTCCTTATCAGTTATGAAACGTCTATTTATTTATCAATAATCCTATCCAATATATCTTACTATTGATGGATTTAATGGCTCTCACAGTGAGATAATTATGTATCCCTTGTTTAAGGGAAAAGTACAATCCGTACTATTAAATTATGATAAGAGATTTTTACAGTTTAAACTCTAAACTATTAAAATTGAAATATTGAGCATCTGGATTTGGATATTTAGAAATATCCGAATCTGCATCTGCATCCGGATTTTTAAAAACGGGCGGATACTTGTCCGGGTAAATCTGGTTACAACCGGTCAGATATCTGGTTTTAGATTATAAGCAAAAACCGATTATCCGGATTGTATCTGGGTTAATTGGGTCTTAACCCTTTTTTTTCCCTCATTACTTCATATGTAGCAAAATTTCAATGAAAAGAAAAATGACACACTGAAAGTCTGAAACTTAAAGTGCTAAAATAAGTATAAACAGATACCTTAAAAATCTAAAAAAAAAAAAAAGAATCTAAAAAATCTAAAAACAGAGTAAAAAAGTAGATACCTAAAAAATCTTTAAAAAACTAAAAATCTAAAAACAAAACTAAAAAATAAAAGTGTAAAGATTAAAAACCTAAAACAAACAATTTTAGAAATATGTACAATCATTCTCTTTTCTTTTCTTCTTCTTCTACTAGATTAGAGACCTAAAAAATAAACGAGTTTACAGGCATATATATGTACAATATTCTCTGTTCTTTTCTTCTTCTTCTACAAGATTAGAGACCTAAAAAATAAACGATTTTACAGGCATATATACGTACAATATTCTCTGTTCTTTTCTTCTTCTTCTACTAGATTAGAAACTTAAAAAAAAAAAATTTACAGACATATATAATCATCTTCAAAGGTATTCATTTCAGGATCTTCAAAGATGAAACAAATAAAAGAAAGAAAACTTGAAAAACAAAAAATTTTATAGACATATATAATCATCTTCAAAGATGCGTTTAGAGTCTACGAGAACTCTAGGAAATATTGGCAGTCCTATAGATTATGAGTGCAGCATTGGTCCAGTGGATTCATAAATTATGGTTCTTGGTCAGTATTTATAGTATTGTTCATTCGACACCGAATTTTTACTTGTACTTGCAGCTTGGGTTTTTTTTCTAAACAACATTTATTTCATGCACAAAACGACATCGTTTGGGTATTCAAAACAAAGCTATTTCGTAAATGTCAAGTTCTACCTCGCCAATCCCTTCTCGCACTTCAGCTTCAGATCTCTCTCTCTCTCTCTCTCTCTCTCTCTCTCAAAAGGTCAGGCCTCCGCCACCGTTTCCTTCATAGATACCTCCAAGTGTTCGTTGAATCGTCGATCATGTTCACCTTGTTGGGTTTATTGATAAGTTTCTCTCTCCTATGTACTTGGGCTTATGTCTATTTTTTTGAATAAAATTTATTATTTATAAAAAAAATTATAAATTATTATTAATTGATAGCATATATTATTTATATTTTATATGGTCAATAATAATAAATTAGATGAAAATTACATATTTTGTAATGAATTTTATGCATATGAGTAGCACGTGAAGGCACTTTCAGTTACATTTGATGTTGCTAGTAGACGGAATGAGGGGATTGATAAGTTTTGAAAGTAAGTGAATCCACTTTGAAGCAATTATTAGTTTCGGGGGCATATTATGAATTGAGTGGAAGTTCGAAGGAGAAAAGTGTAATTAACCAAAAAAAAAAAACTAGCAATCAATCGATGGTGTGTCATCCCGTTCTTCAGTAAAAGATTTGGTAAGGATCTAGGGTTTCAAGGTTGCTAGCTAGTCGGTAACACCCAAGGTTTGAATTGGGTCAGTCATGCATCGTTCACATGCAAGTGAATATGTAAGGATATGGATATTGAATTGAATTGAAGCAGAAAATTTGAGGTTTAGTTAGAAGGCTAAACACTATAGTACCAGAAATCTGGATCATTTACAAATTCATGCAATATTCACATGTTACTCCATTTCTTCAAATAAATACACACATGTTCAAAAACTTTGCTCATGCACCCAAAATGAGGTAGACCAAGTACAAGTGGTCGCCCAAATGAAAGATATGTACAACTTCGAAAGATTTACAAAGTCTACAATGGAGACAAGTCTCCCTGACTACAGTTTGGGCGGGATTAACTCTTCCTTCTCGGGTATCACTCTTGGGTCTATCTCTACATCAAAGTCAATAGTTTTGATATTGAAACCATAGGTATGTTAGATAGCTATGGCAAAACCACCAATGAGAGATAATGCTCGTGAAGATGCATTGTAATAATTTCATGTAACAAATGGATGAACACAGATATTGGTGCGTGGCGAGGAATCACACTCTCAAGCATAAATACATGTATTTGAAAACATGGCGCTGAATCACCCTCTTAGTAAAACAAAAGTATATAAGTATGGTGAGAAATCACCTTATAAGGAGTTACCCTTTGTGCAAAACATCATTAAGTATAAGTATTGTCGAGGCGAGGAATCAACCTCATCTTCAACACATAAAACTCATAATAATCAGCACATAGATGTTAATCACGTAGAAACTTTTTCACATAGACATGCGTTGCTTGAAATGGAAACAGAGGAAGCCACTTCACCATTCGAAATTGAGGGAGTCACTCCCACCCGACCAACGTGCAAACCAACTCACTTGTCCCATACATGTTGACACTCACATAGAGATATACATGTTTCACTGAAAAACATCTACTTGGTCAACCAATTTGAAGACACTACACATAATACGTCCGGGATGTTCTCTTTCCTGTCTATTAGGTGAGGCCAACACGATACCGTTCCACTCCAATAATCATGTGGACTCTCTCGACTCATATGAATTTCGTGACAATGCACTGCAGGAATGGTCTGAGGACTCTCTCTATTGGTCCATGATGATCAACACACGATAAAGTTACACACACTCGAACATCATACAGAATTAATCCAAAACCAGTCATATTCAAGATCTCAAAAATTATGAAGTAAAAACATTCATAAACATAATAATGAAAATTTTATTAATTTATGATTAGAAAGGGGGAGATTATATAGCATGCATGTCTCTTTAATACATTCTCACATATTCACCTCACATTCCCCAGTACTGTCTTAAAGGCTAACCTACCTCATAGCTCGGAATTACCACAGCGATGTTGCGCTCCTCCTCTCTTTGTCTTCCTTGAAGTCTCTTGTTTCCACAAAAAAAATCTGCTAACTCATAATCTTTTCTGTAGACTCACTCCAAATGTAACTGTTCAAATGGAGTGTGGGCTTTTGCATACGACACTGCCACCTTCTGAGCAATTCCATGTTGTTCTGAAAAGCTCCCATACCTGTCTCAATCATTCCTTGATTGTTGCTTGTTTCGATTAAGTAACACTCTTTCTTACTTGAGCTACTGGTCTCTTTAGCTCCTCGTTTTCCCCTTCAAGTGTTAGGTGGCTTTTCTAGCTTGCCTACCTTAAGGTGAAAATTATTTTTTCACCTTGTGTTAGGATGTTTCTACCCGACTTTCTATAAAGTATTTGCTCGCCCATGTTTTGGACTAGCTGCACCTGCATTTATTTTTTACCAAACCAATAGAGTGTTTCTCATCTTTGACTTTCACTCACTCTCGATTGATGGTCTATTCCCTTGCGCTAGTGTGGTCCTCATAGGTGGTACTAAGCTATAAGTGGAGCCTATTGACCATGATAACCTCAAAGCTTAGTACAATTATTGTACTAAGCTATTAAATTGTCACTATAAGAATGATACTTCATCCTTGTTGCACCATCTCCACAATGTGTGTGAAACTTTTCCTCTTAGACTTGAAAGAGTTGAAAAAAATTCAAACTTAATTGTTAAAAGGGATGTAGAGGGAAGAGTGTGTAGTCTACTAGGGCCTAGGGCTTGTGAAGCATGATTTAGAAAAACTTAGGGTTCCAACCGCTAAGTTTTTATTAGGTGTGAATTACTTTTTAGGCTTGTACAGCACGTTGAATTTATAGAATGTGGTTAATTCGGAGTCTAATTTATAATGACATCCTAAAACACTTTAAAAAGGAAATGTGTTAAGTTGTATAACGATGAAAAAATAAAGCTAAATAAATTGTTGAGTGGTTAAAATATTTATCTCATCACTAATACTTGGACATTGGTGTAAAATATAAACTGCATATGCATTGTTGCGCATTTTATTCATTGTAATTGGAGATTGCATAAGAAAATCCTTAATTTTTGCTAAATTCTTGGCCATAAGAGCAAAATTATTGGGAGGGTATTAGACTTGGAATTGAAAGAATGGTGCATTGATAAAACTTTAATTATTACCATTGATAACAACCCCTTTAATGTTGTTGTCATTGATTATAGAATGAAAAGGATAAAGGATAAGCATTGTAAAATATTTGATAGTGAATTTCTTCATATGCAGTGTGCTACCCATATATAATACTTGATTATGACTGATGGATTGAAAGATGCTTACGACTTTGTAACAAGGACTAGGAATGTTGTTAGATGACTTTGTAACAAGATTTAAGAATGTCGTTAGATATGTGAACTCTCCACCTGCAAGATTTGCCAATTTCAAGCCTTGTCTGGCATAGGAAATGATTGGTTGGAGGATGATTTGATTGGATGTTCCCACTAAATAGAACTCCACATATTTCATGTTGAGTACTGCTGAAAGACATGAAAAACATTTGAACAATATGTTTATGATGATGCTCAGTACATGAACCTTATTTGTGGTGATTGAAAAAATCTACGAATTTTCATAGAATTGCTGAAACTTTTTTATGATGTTACATTAAACATGTATAGTTATTTGTATGTGATTGTTAATGTGTATTTTCAAGAATTGTCCATAATTGCAGATGTATTAAATGATTTGTGCATGAGTGATGATATTATTGCTAATACCTTGGGCAAAAATATGAAAAATATAGAACAAATAGATTTAACTTGATGATATATATTGCTTTCATACTTGATTTGTGATACAATATGAAGTCTTTGAGCTTTTGGTTGAACAAGTGCAAAGGGGAAGAGCTGGATGATAGGATAGAGACTAAGGTTAAACACATTTGAGGCCGCTTGATCGAGTAATACAATACATTTGGTGTGGTTAGTAGGGGGAATCCTAATGTGGCTCAAGAAAGGCCAAATACAACTACGAACATTGGTAATGAGCCAGCACCACTCCCACGTAGATTTGATCTTTTGTTAGACAGCTTCCATGAGGATGTGGATTTTAGATTGAGGCTAGATAAGTATTTATCCAAGGGATGTGTAAAGAAATTGCTTCATTTTGATATTTTAAATTGGTGGAGGATTAATGCGGTCAATTTCCATTTCCTTGCTGAGATAGAACATGATGTTAGTTACCCCCATTTTCCTTGGTGCCTTGTAGTCCTCACTTAGTATTAGAGCACACGTGTGAGAATTGCACCAACGTAAAAGGACAGACAACCTTTCGAGAAAAAAGTGAAGGCAAAGAAAAAGCCTTTTTTTGGCAAGTATAAGACAAATATGATATTCCTTCATTGGTTTGGTGAAAAATAAGAAGATAAGTTTTGCAGAGTGTAGCTAGTCCAAAAAAAGGACAAGTGGCACCATGTACTGGCAGACACATCTCAGTGCAGGGTGTAACAAAGTACATTTCACCCTATGCCGAGCGAGCAAACACGAAGGCAAGAATGGTTGGTGTAGAAGCCGAGAAAGAGGAGCTGAAGAGGTTGGTGGCTCAAATGAAGGGCAAGGTATGAGCTCAAGGCAAGCAACGGTCAAGGACAAGACCCATTCAAATATACGAGCTTTTCGAATAACACAAAAACACTCAGAGGGCACTATTGTCATACGTAGAAGTCCACACTCCATTTGAAAGGTCACATCTAGAGTGGCTCTGTGGGAAAAAGGTTATGGCTCTGAAACCCATATCGTCTAAACCCAAAGGTATATTTCAACGCTACGTGGGAGGCTCATACTTAAAGACGGAATGCGAATTGAACGCAAGGTAAGCCGTAGGACGTGCATGCCTTGTCCCACCAGTCTATTTGTCATCCTGCAGATGGACGACTGAGACTAAAGAACTCCTATTCAAGTATATCAGTAGTCAGAAGGATGTTACAAGGACATCTGATGATCCCACCGTATAAATGACTTAAGGTAAATAAGAAAACTCTCATTTTTTAGATTGTAAAGTGTTGGATCATCTTTGGAGCCAGAACCTTCAAGGGAAGCAAGCAACAACCTCAAAGGTATGAAGGAGAGCAGAGCCAGTGCCGTTATAGTATTTTCTGATAGGTTAGTTTCTAAGAAAGCACTGGAAAATGTAGGGTAAATGTTGGTAGTATGCTGGTAGTATTTTCTGAGCTTTGCATTGCATATTATGTAATTTCTCCCCTTCTATTCATGAGATAAATATTGTTTTCCTTCATTATGTTTATAAATATATTTACATCGTGACATCGAGACGTTGATTTAAGATGTGATTGATTTGGACTAGCGATGTGGTGATTTCGGGTGTGTGTGAGTCTTGTCATGCTTCAATCATCATGGACGGGTTGACGATTCTCACGGTCATTCCTATAA
Organism: Pterocarya stenoptera; assembly: GCA_003123785.1. NCBI lineage: Eukaryota > Viridiplantae > Streptophyta > Magnoliopsida > Fagales > Juglandaceae > Pterocarya > Pterocarya stenoptera. Next base: position 78,237 of record QEOT01004923.1, read on the forward strand.
CATGTTGCCAGTGATGTTATACTGGAAGGAGAATGCCTCGTGATGATTGGGGTGAAACATTTTCGTATTGGCCTCACTTGATAGACGAGAAGGAGAGTATCCCGAGCATATCGTGTGTAGTGTCTTTGAGTTGGTTAGCAGGGTAGAAGTTTTCCAGGTGCAACACATATATTAATTGGTATGTGAGTGAATGATTTGAAACAGGGAAATCAGCTTGCATGTTGGTTGAGTGGGAGTGATTCCCCGAATCGAATATTGAAGTGATTTTCCCTTCTATACATTTTATGAGATGAGATTTATGTGGTGAGATTTATGTCATGAGCGATTCCTCGTCATGCTTATATACTTGTATATTACTCAGAGGGCGATTCCTTGTCATAACTATGAATGCATGTTTTGCTTAGAGGGTGATTCCTCGCCACACACAAATATATTCATTCACAAATATTTTACATGAAAATGTGCATTACATCGTCACGTACATTGTCTCTCATTAAAAGTTTTGTCATAATTGTTTAATCTGCCTATGGTTTGTTTATTGGACCTGTAAACTTTGATGCAAAGGTAGATCCAGGTGAGGTTCCCAATGAAGAAGAACCAACCCTGCTTGAGCAATAGATATGGAGGCATGTCTCCATTATTAGTAATTGTATTGTTTCTTTGGATTTGTACTATTTAGTTCGGCAACCAATAATGTTTGGTTTGCCGTATTTGGATATAGGTAACAAGCTGATGGTTATGTATATTGTTCGGGAAATGAAGTAACATATGAATATTTGGGTGATTAATGAATGAACGTCTTTACGGTTTAAACTCTAGTGCAAATAGTGCTTAGTCTTTACTTATTCCGATGCAGTTTAAATATTTGTTTACTTACACATGCACTTCCTTGTGAATATTTCACGCCTATTCTTAGCCTCAATCATGGGTGTTGCCGACCGGCTGACATCTTTTAAACCACGAATTCTCACTGGATTCTTTATTGAGAAAAGGGGTGCCACAATACATTTCGGATCCTTTTAGGAGTTCATTATCTCCAAAGACTGTTGAACCCCTCATTTGCACCCAAAACTGGTTAAGGAATAAACCAATCGACATTTGGAAGTTGGAAGAGTATGTAGAAGCAATTAAGCTTGAAGGTAAATTTATATATAAATTATTTGAAACTTGAAATCGTTTTTTTACTAATTTATTATTTATTTAGCTCATTGATTTCACATTTTTTTAGAAGATCATCCACATTCATATATCTTCAATGTATAAGCATTTAATCCTAAAAGCTTGTTCGTGATGAAGACAAGGTAATTGTTGTGAGTGAAATTGATTTGTGGTAAAACCATATATGTATATATATTTGGTATCCTAATTCTTTATACCAGTGTAGCTATTTAAAGTCTCTGTAGAGAGTTGTAGAAATAGTAATATGATGTTGGCAGAGTTGCAACTCTTGGTCTTGGAGGTGTAGACATCAATATAATTATTAGCAGTAAATTAATGTTAATTGCATAGCACCAAACCAATAATTAGTAGATCTATGAAGCACGCTTCTTCTTTTGTTAATGTTTGTGATGAAAAGAGAGCCTTGCCTTTGGCACTACCTTTATTAATTGCATCTAATGGGATACATGGAGTAGTGTCCCTTTGATTGTAGTAATCTGGCCCGTGTCTAGTTAATTGTATATGTATCTTTGCAGGTTTAGTGCTTTGCTTGCTTTTTTATATGATATCGTTGTAATTTGGCTTGTTGCTTTTCTATTTTCAAAAGCACCACGGGCTGGGAATTATAGCTAATAGCTATAGATTTTGCCCATGGACAGGAATATCTAACGTGAGTAATGTTTCAGTTCAAGTTAGACATGATCTTAATCTGACAAACAAAGAGACCATTTTAGCAAGGAGATTTCCTACCCGGATGAAAAGTTATCATTGCAGGTTTCTCAAAACAAAAGCCTTTGGCTGAAATCTGGGTATCCAATTACAACCCGGGTGCGGATACGGGTACATCCCGATACCCAAATGAACAGTATGAATTATTAATGTTGCCGTGTGTGGTGGAGCATCAATGATTGATAAAACATGGTTGAAAAGAAAAAGAAGAAAGAAATGTACCTCGCGTGGCTGCTGACAATAGTACAAGATTAATCCAGGATTAAAGAAGTGGCTAAATGAGGGAATTAGAAGAATAAGCACTATAAACTAAAAATTAAACCAGTTGACCTCTTAATATATATTTTGCTTGGGGTTCATTTGCACTTTGTTTTTCCTTGGTACTGTTCTCCCCTTCCCTAAACATGTCATCGAGTACAGTATCTAGTTTAGCAGCGTGCATGCTTCAATTGATCATCATCATCATCATGTATTAAAGCAATATTTTCAATAAAATAATTTTACATAACTCAGAAAACAACTCAAGTTGCAAATTGATGGTAAATAGAAGCAGTAGCTAGGGACACCAATTGCTGTTACTCAATAATTAATAATGAAAAAAGAGGATAATTGCATGCGCGGCCTATAAGATAGATAGATCGTCACATCGGCAAAACCTTATAAAATGAAGTTTCCCACGTCAAAGAGCATACCAACTAATCTTTAACAAGCAACTTGCATACATATATGCACAATAAACATGATTCTTCAAACCCTTGGTTCAAGAGAGCCCCGGCACACACAGAGAGAGAGAGAGAGATTAGGCAGATAAAGGTATTATAAATTCAAAGCCTTGGTTCAAGAGAGCCCCGGCAACCCATAGCTTCAAATTTTGCAAGTTCATCTCCTTTTCACAATCTCTCACCTATTTTGATCAAATGGCAACCAACGAGTTAGACTTATGAAAACTTGAAGGAACCAGGAAAAAGAAGATTTAGGAAGAGGAAATTAATATGGCATTATAGAAATAGAAAAAACCATACATTTAATGTGAATGTGAGTACAAATCTGTCAGAAACTGTGGCCAAGTTGGAACTCTGAACAATGAAGCCGGTAAGGGATTCAAGAGCTTTGTAAAGTGATAAAGACACCCCTCTTCCCTTGCTGCTCGCCAATCTCACATAAAACTCTCTTTCCTCCACTTGCAACACATCCATCTACATTGACACATGCATGAACATTTCGTAAGTACTTTCCCATACAGCAGTATATATATGACATGACTGAATGACTTCTACCAAATGAACCTGTATGATCTTCTTGCAAATCAGATCATGGTTGCCTTGTTGCACTTGAGTCTTCTTAGGGCTTTCATGGGTTGGTCCTTGATCATATCTTTTTGATCCTGCTAAAGATGCTTCAAGACCCGCGATCTCAGCTTTCAGCTTCTTAGCCTTCATTTGCAGTTCTTGCACATAAAGCACAGCATCTCCAACAATGGAGGCCTTGTCCATCTGCAGTACATGCATGTCCAACCATATCGTTTATATAGTCGATCATGCTCAAGATTTGCAACGAAATATGCCATGCAGCCATTCTATACATGGAGATAACTTCATGTCTAGGTAAACTGGACTACTTCCATAAAAAAAAAAAAAAACACTGGACTTTCTAATTCCCTTTTGGTTTCAGAAAAACTTCTTAATGATCATCTAGCTAGTTTAGTGCTCTTCACAACATGGGTTAATTACTAAATATGCAATCTAATATATAACGAATTGGATAATCAACATTATAATCAGAGATGCAAACAAATTATATATGTTCACCTAAAGGGCCAGACATACTTTGGTTATGTTAGGGACCAAGGAACGCAATGCATAAAGCTTCTCCTTCATCCTTCCCCTTCTCCTACGCTCTGAGATCAAAGTTCTTGACCTATCAACCTTTCCTCTCTTTGTCGGCGTTGTAGTTGTCGTGGTGGTAGCAGAAGAATCTTCGTCATCAATATCCTCTTCATGGTCCATCGCATTCCCTTCAAAACTCGGCAACTTATGAAAAATCGAATGATCTGGGACGTCGGACATGACCATTGTTGCATTGTAATCATACATGTCCCCCGGCGGGGTCGATACTCCAAACTGGTTATCCACAAAACATCCATTGATAAGGTCATGAGAATCAAAATCGACAACTGGGTCTTCACAGTCTCCTCGAATCAAATCGATGCAGTGATTGAAGTTAGCCTCTTCGATGAAATCATGCAACTCAAAGTCATTGAGGTGCATCAATGAGTTTTCTGCAGAGGCATCCATGATATCCCGATCAAATTTCTCGAGGGGAAGAAGGGTTAATTACTACTAATTTGTTACGAGAACGTACATTAATCTTGAAATGGTTTATATATATATATATATATATATAATTTATGGTGTGAACGGAATCAAATCGGACGTTTTCTAATCTGCGGTTTAATACCATTAAAATATAGGAGGGTTGACAAATCTTAGGATTTTAATACTGGGATTAAGGGAATCACTCGGTGCAATCATGTATCTCCTAGTAGTATTTAATTAGTACTGTTTATAATTATGCTTCCGACCAACAACAAACTGTACAGATAATTTATTTTTTTTGACCCGATAATTGTATTCTGTTGTCTAGGATTCGTTGGAGTGTTTAGAAAATAATACAGAGTGAAAGTTATGATGTGACAATTTACGATATTGCGCATGCGTTTGTTTTACTAATTAATTATTACTAATTGATTCCGTTTAGACTCTTAATTTATACTTTTAATTAGTAGCGATTTCTCATATGAGATCAAGCCTTTTAAATTATTTCATCTCATCTCATATATTCATTATAATTTTTTTCAAATTTTCACACAAAATATAATAAACAATTCAATTTTATTTAACTTTTAACAAAGTATCTCATATTATCTCATCTGAACTGCGTAGCCGAACGAGACCTTAATTTTTTTAATATACTTAATAATGTGTCTAAACTCTAAAATTTGAGCACCAAGCTGGAACGTCTATACATATGATGAGTTTGATATCTACCTTGAGTTGCTTCTAAACAAATTAACTACAACAATTAATAATTGTTCAAGTTGATTAATGGATAAAGCTAGCTAATTAGCAGTACTATTTGATCAATTCATCACCTAATTATAAAATAGCAGGCTTAAATTTCAACGCTCCAATTGTTAATACTTGTTGAGAGTTCTCATCAGTTTGATTTGGACAATCTAATTAAAGAAAGAAAAGAAATTATGTGTTTATTCTCTTCTCTTTCTATTTTTGAACAATTTATTTAGGTTCAACCTCACACAGTACTCACGGATAGGAACTTAGAGTAGTACTAGTGGAAATCATTGTCATTATATATAGAGAAATTATTTGTAAAGTCTAAATGTGTATAAATATCGTGCACGCCATTTAAAAAAGTAGATAAATAGGATATCGATATAAAAAAATCTACTTTTAACAGTGGATCACACTTTTTTTCTAAAGAAAACGTACAGGATTTGTGCATACTAAAACTATATCTAGCATTACTTTTATATATACATATATATATATATATATTAAGAAACTCGAAACTTAAAATAACATTGTAGAGAGAAAAACCTAGTGTATGTAAGTGTTAGAAGTTTACAGTAGATCGAACTTCAATTAGAGTTCAAACTAAATAATTATGATAATTAGATTAAAACTCCTCTCAACTCGTATGTTTTCACAATTCCGATCAACTCATCTCATCTCATCTTAACTCCTAACAACTCATTTTATCTCATCTTATCTAATCATTACAATTTTCTTAAATTTCCATACAAAATAAAATAAAAAATTTAAATTTTTCAAATTCTAAAACAAAAATAATATTCTAACAATATTGTATTCAACTTTTAATTTTTAATCTCAACTCATCTCATCACATCTCATCTTATCTGTGAAAACAAACGAGATTTAAACATATACCTAACTTTTAACTATAACTAGTAGTTTTTGATCAATTGTAGGGTCTAATTTCTGTTTTTCAGTTTTCTTTTTATTCCCTTTGTATTGAACACAAATATTGGTCGGATTAATGTATCTTGACATAAACAGATACCTAATTATATGGTTTATCATATTTTTATAAGTTGTGGATGGTATTTAAAATGATGTCATGAGTTCATCAAATCCTCTGTTTTTTTAATAATTTCCATTCTTCTTCTTCTTCTTTTGGATTGAACTAGTTCTGAATACTCTAAAGAAGATTTGTTTCAGTCTTGGCTATGTGATTGTGGGTATCCTTGATGGGTGACGACACTTAAAAAACTCCAATTGGCATAAGTTCTCCCTTAAAAATTAAATACTTGCGTAGATAGAGACATGGAGGCAAGGTTAATGCGAGTAGCACTGTGCTGTTGTTGCTTTTTAAAAAGGAAGCGTGTCAAGCAATTCTACAAGCATGCGGGACAGGCGACGACGCGACCTCCACAGCTTCTACCCTCCACATTATTTTATTTTAAGGGTTTGTGGCCACAGCCTTCCACGGCTCTTGCTTGTGTCTTCTAGACAATTTTCTATCTACTGGATTAATTGAGTTGAGACATTGCAATTAAAAGTACCATATTCAGAAAAAGATATATTCAGTAGTGAAATTGAATTTCTGAAATAGAAGTTTTTCAGCTTATTAAGAATATAATAAAAATAATTAAATCTACATATTCTTATTAGTTTAACCTTTTGGGACAAGTGGAGATTTCACATGATGGTATTGAGATCCTAAATTCGAATCCTAACTCTACACTCTCTTTCATTTAATTAAATATTTCACGTGTTAAACTCACTTATTGAGGGAGAGTCTAGTCTGCACGTTAGGGAGAGTATTAAGAATATAATACAAATAATTAAATTCATATTTTCTTATCAGTTTAAACTTTTAGAACAAGTGAAGATTTCACACTACTGAAACTGATCTTTTTAGATCCGATTGGAGTTTCTTTGATGTGCATATTTGGGTTAGTATTTTATGTGGATGAGATGAAAATGTATGAGAAATGCTTGTGAAAAGTTGTAAGAATGGATTTTCGAATGTTTCCCAAATAGGAAAAAAAAAATCTTCAAAATAATAAACAATTTTAAATTGCTAAAAATCATTTATATATTTACAAAATAAATGTCCAAATCTAGAAGCTAGAAACCACTGTCTGGCTACCAAGAAGGAACTATATTGGGCTGCCCGTGAACGGCCAAGCCTTTGGCTGCCATGTGGTGGCCCAAACTATGCAGTTCATGGCAACTAGGCACTCTAGCCATTAGAATGCATGTTAATACAGTAATGCTACAGCTACCGACATTCTCACAATGCTTAACGAGAAGGTAAATTTTCTCTTTTTAAACATTTTTTAAACTCCTTGGAGAGGACATCCCGATCGGCTAACACCACATGAGCCTTGGCCTTCGCCTATTCCTGAATATTGCCCCATTATCGAAGAGATCAATCAATACCGAGAAGGTCCAACCCACTGCCAACACCGACTAGGTAACCACCCAGCGACAATAGAAGATAAGAACGGTTATAATATAAATTCATTAAAGGATGAACCTTCATCTCCAGGTTTGAATTTGAATAATAAATATGTTTGTTATCATTTAAGCAACAGAACGGTTCAAAAGCTCTATATAAGAAGAGACATGTACGTAAAAGGGGATCTGATTCATTGAAATTAAGAGTTATTTTACAGTCAATGACTTAGGCATCGGAGGCTTCCCATCGAACCCCCAAGCCATCTACTCTTTGGTTGCAGGTGATCGTGATGTGGTGGCGGTGAAACACGTCCAAAACAGTTGGCGTCGTCTATGAGATCTGAGGCTTCACACAATCAGTGTGATTTTCACATGCCCACCACTACTAGATCTCAGGCGACCAGAGATCAGGGAGAGACTTCGCAAAACATGAAGGGGTGGCTGGCAGAGATGGTAGAGATAATAAAGAAACTCACAACTGAAGTGGACTCATTAAGAAAGGAGAACGAGGTCCTCAAGGCACGAAATGGGCCATCGGGGAGAAGATGCAACACCCAGTCAGGTTGACCAAGTGGAAATGGAGGCAAACAGCGCAGGCATCAGTAAAGGTCACTAGGAGGATAAGGAAACTGCACCATGATCTATGTAGTCTGATGGACAAGTATGAAGAGATGGCCATAAAGATGGGAACATCCTCCTCGGTCGACCAGTTGCTATCCAGCACAAATCTGTCATTCTCAGTAGAAATTATGGCAATGCCTCTACCCCCGAAGTTTAAGGTTCCTTCAGTCGATCTGTATGATGGCTCCAAAGACTCTGTGGAGCACCTTGAAACCCTCAAAGTCCATATGACCCTTCACGGTTTCCCTGAGAAATTGCTTGTAGAGCTTTCCCTTTAACTCTGAAGGGATCGGCGAGATGTTGGTTTGGAGCACAGCAATCGGGTTCGATAGACAATTTCGACGAATTGGGATGGCAATTCTTGACCAATTTATGGCGAGTAAAAGGCGCAAAAGACCATCCATGTATTTACTGACTGTCAAACAGAGAAAGGATGAAAGGTTGAAAGCATATCTGACTCGCTTTAACAAGGAAAAGATGACAGCTGATGATCAAGACAAGAAGATTATGCTGGCGGCATTGCTAGAAGGAGTTTGGCCAAGGAGCCCCTTTTTGGTGAACTGGCCAGGAAAACCCTTTCTATGCTGCGAGTAGTCATGGATAGGGCCGACGACTTTGTGAATGCTGAAGATACACTTATCGCCCTAGCGGCCTGTGATGAAGGAACGAGCGAACGGGAATCGGGAGAAGGTCAGAGGAAGGACAAAGAAGGGGGTTAGAAGGCAAGAAGAGCCCAACATCACCAGAGGCATGATAGCAATTTGAGAAGAGATAAAGACGATTATGTACACTACTCCAGCACATATAACCAAGACAAAACAAAAGAAAAAGAACCAACCAACAGTAACGAGTGACAAACTAAGAAGTACTGCACTTATCACAAAACAAAGGGGCATAGAACTGAGGACTGCTACAACCTAAAGAGAAAAATAAAGGATATGAAAGACCGTGGCGAATTAGAACGCCTGGTAGCCCAGAACACTACCCTACACGACGTACAAAGAATCGAAGATTCAAGCACAAAAAATGATGGAGTGAAAGCCCTAGGTGACGGGAATCACTGAGAAAAGAGAGGACGTCACATGAACCTCGTGACCAAAGACAGAGAGCGGATGATAACCACAGAAACCCACCCCTGGGTGAAATACATACGATCACCGGCGGGTATGCAAGAGGTGGCCCAACTTGTTCAAGAAGAAAGGCATATGGTAGGTGGGCGAGGTATGAAGAAGTTTATAATGTGGAGAGACCCGTCAAGCAGCCCGGAGTGTAGATATCCCCCACAATATCGTTTGGCAACGAAGATTGCTGAGGGGTTGTGTATCCTCATGATGATGCCTTGGTAGTAACAATGTCGGTGGCAAATTTTACCATAAGGAGAATACTAATTGAAAAAGGAAATTAGGTGGATATTCTATTCTGGGACGTTTTAAGCAAAATGGGAATTGGTGCGGATTGATTGAAACCAGCAGCAACTACGTTAAAAGGGTTCACTAGAGAAGCGATACAACCAATGGGGTCCATAATATTGCCAGTATCTATAGGCACGGACCCTCATGTCGCCACGGCGATGACTGAGTTTTTAGTGGTGAGAACTCGGTCGGCGTACAATGCAATTATTGGGCGACCCACGTTGAATGCCTTAAAGGCAATCATCTTGACCTATCATTTGAAAATGAAGTTCCCAACGAGAGCCGGAATAGGCAAGGTACATGGTGAGCAGGTCTTAACAAGTGAGTGTTATATGTAGGAACTCAGGCAAGGACAAGGAGAAGTCAGTATTGTGGATACTGAGGAGGGGACGGTCCTCCTGCCAGCACCCCAGGTAATGATGACGGAATTGGAAACTAGAGATGAAAGTACTTTGAAGCAAGGGGAGGCAGATGAACCCCTACAATTGGTCACTCTTGAGCAGGGTCACCCTAAGAGTCATGTGAAGATCAGGACTAAATTAACAAAGGAAGAAAGACAACAATTAATAGACTTCATTTTAGACCATAAAGATGTGTTCGCATGGAGTTAAAAGGATATGCCCTAGATCCAAAGGTGTGCTTGGTAAAATAAAAGAAAATAAACTTCAGTACCGAGAAGTACAAGGCAATCGCGAAGGAAGTGGATCGATTGCTGGTAGCAGGGTTCATCATAGAAGCACAATATCCGGAGTGGCTGTCCAACGTAGTGTTGGTAAAAAAATCAACGAAAAATGTCAAATGTGCGTGAATTTCACTGACCTCAACAAGGCTTTCCCAAAAACCAGTTTTCCGTTACCGAGGATAGATTTAATAGTAGATGCAACAACAGGGCATAAGATGTTAAGTTTTATGGATGCCTACTCAGGATACAACCAAATCATGTGAATGAAGCTGATCAAGAGAAAACCAATTTCATAATTGACCGGGACTATACTGCTATAAAGTAATGTCCTTCAGCTTAAAGAACGCTGGGGCAACCTACCAGAGGTTAGTAAATAAAATGTTTAAAGACCATATTGGGAGAAGCATGGAAGTATATGTCGACGATCTGTTGGTAAAAAGTATGGAGTTTTCCTAGCATGTGGAGGACCTTAGGGAGGCTTTCCAGGTTTTGACGATATCGAATGAAGCTCAACCCAACGAAGTGCACATTCGGAGTGCAATCGGGAAAGTTCCTAGGCTTTATGGTGTCAGAAAGAGGAATCGAAGCGAATCCCAAGAAGCTAACAGCAATAATAGAAATGAGGTTGCCCACGAACCTGAATGAAGTATAGAAGCTGGCAGGAAAGATAGCAGCTCTTAACAGGTTTGTATCTCGATCAACAGATACATGTCTTCCATTCTTTCAGGTGCTTAAGAAAGCACAAGCTTGCGAGGAAGTGTTCACCCAGCTAAAGGAATATTTGTCTAACCCGCCATTGCTCAACCACACCAAGCAAGGAGAGCCGTTGTCGTTATACCTAGCAGTAACCCCAAACGCTATGTCAGTAGCCTTGGTACGAGAAGAAGGGAAGGTATAAAAACCCGTGTATTACGTAAGGAAGGCCCTGAGAGGAGCAGAGACTAGGTACCCAAAAGTTGAGTTAGTCGCCTTCACCGTAGTGGTAGCAGCAAGGCGATTACGGCCATATTTCCAAACCCATCCGATAAAGGTGATTATCTCATCGCCTTTACAAAAAGTGTTGCAAAAACAGTACACCTCGGGGCGGCAGGTCAAATGGTCAATTGAATTAAGTGAGTATGACATCAATTACATGCCAAAAAGCGCCGTGAAAGGACAGATCCTAGCTGATTTCATAGCAAAATTTTCAAATTTCTGAGAAGAAGTCCGTAAATCACCCGAGAGGAATCCATGGCAAGTATATGTGGATGGATCATCCTGCCGAGCAGGAGGAGGCGTTGGTGTGTACGTGGTGACAAATGAAAAGGAAGATTCGTACCATGCAGTATGATTAGACTTCAAAATAACAAACAACGAAGCCGAATATGAAGCAGTACTCACCAGCCTAGCAGTAACGAGGGTGTTAGGGGGTGAGGAAGTTGAGATGAAAGCCAATTCACAGGTAGTAGTCGGGCAAATCAATGGGGAATATTTGGTGAGGGAGACCAAGCTAATAAAATACTTCCATCTAGTTCAAGAGCAGTGCAAACTCTTCAAATACTTTCGAATCGAGAAGATACCTCGAGTAGATAATTTCAAAACTGACCGATTGGCACGCACTGACTCAGCAAAGCAGGAAGAGGCGCTGCCATGGGAGGTTGATTTGCAAATGATAGCTAGTCCGACGGTAGGTAAGGAGAGTTTGCAGATCGGAGAGTGTATGCCAAGATGGGTTGATGATATAAGAATGTATTTAGAGACGGGTGATCTTCCCCCATCTAGGGAGGAGGCAAGAAAGTTAAAAAGCAGGGTGACCTGGTTTACTATGGTTGACAGGGTGCTTTACAGACGGGGTTTTTCAAACCCATTATTGCGATGTATAACAAAGGAAGAAGCAGAGTACGTAATGAAGGAAGTACATGAAGAAATTTGTGGGAGTCATTTAGGAGGGCGATCACTCTCCACAAAGATTGTAAGGGCAGGATACTATTGGCCAAATGATCACAAAGATACAAAGGAGTTCATGAAAAAGTGTGCCCAATGCCAGATTCATGCACCAATATTAGGTGCACCTCCCGAGGAGCTGCAATCCATAACTTCATCATGGTTGTTTGCCCAATGGGGATAGACTTGGTAGACCCTATGCCTCCCAGCAAAGGAGGGACGAAGTTCATCATCGTAGCGGTCGACTATTTTACGAAGTGGGCGGAAGCTGAAGTGATGGCTACAGTAACATCCCAAAGTGTGATGAAGTTCCTGTGGAAGGCAATAGTATGCAGATTCGGGATACCTCAGTGTATCATTTCTGATAATGGAAGAAAATTCAATTCCGAACACTATTGCTAATGGTGTGCGGAGCTAGGAATCAAAGTCAAGTACTGCTCCCCAGGCCACCCTCAGGCGAACGGGTAAGTTGAAGCAACCAACAAAATGATTGTGGGGATACTAAAAAAGAAGATGGGTAGCAAAAAGGGAGTATGGGCCTACAAGCTCCCGAAGATCTTATGGGCTTACAAACCAACACCAAAAACCTCAACGGGAGAAACACCCTTTGCCCTAGCTTACGGAAGTTAGGCGATGGTTCCCGTAGAAGTAGGATTACCAAGCTATAGAAGAGAAAGCTTTGACCTAGAAACCAACGTGGCTAGGTTGGAAGAAAACCTAGATCTGTTGGAGGAAATAAGGATGGATGCAGAGGCCAGAGTTGCCGCTTCTAAAAAGAAGGCAGAGCAGTACTTCAACAAGAAAGTGAGACCCAAATCTTTCACAATCGGTAATTTGGTGCTAAAGGAGACCGGTGTCACCACAGGAAAAGAAGAAAAGTTGGGCCCACGATGGGAAGGCCCTTATGTAGTGATTGCCAGCCACAGGCCGGGAACTTACCACATAAAAGATATCGCGGGGTGTGAATTACCCCACCCATGGAATGCAGAGCATCTATGAAAAGACTACGTCTAAAGGCAAAGATATGTAAAATTTCTGTGTTGTTTATTTACTTTTCACTCCTGTTTCCAATAATAAATATCGACATGTGTTATCCATTTTTTTTTCCTTGTTGATTTTTGTGACAATCCTAAGTGATGTGGTCTCTCGCCAAAAGTTTATGTGGTCTCTCACCAAAAGGTGATCTGGTCGAGGGACTCTCCCACTAGCCAAATACTTAAAGATAAAACGGTCAAGTGATCTCCCGTTAACACCTTCTCGCCAAAAGGTGACGTGGTCGAGGGACTCTCCCACTAGCCTAATATTCGCCTAGTGGCGGCATGGTTGGGAAACTCTCCCGTTAAGGCTGTTAAAAGGATCTGGTATGAAAAACGTTTCTTTGACCAAATTACTAAGAAATAGAAAAAGGTGCTTAATATCAAATAAGCAAAATCTCATGGGATCCATTAAGTTAAATTGTTCCCTCGCAGGTTACAAAGCTTTTAAAAAAAAAAAAAACACAGATAGCATAACACGCAAAGCTTTAGGAAAAGATAAAAAGTTCCCTTATGGGATACAAAGCCTTCAAAATATACAAGTCTTAAGATGGGCAAGGGAAAGCATCTAACATTTCAACTCGACCGAAGGAGTCACAAACATGCAGAGCAGCTTCATTGGCACGAATAGATTTCCACTCCAAAGTGTGTAGATTTGTCTTTGGTTTGGTGAGGAGAAACTCATGAAGTTGTTTTATACCAAGTTTGAAACCAATACCCCAGGCTCGCACCCGAACTTTGGGAGCGGCAGCTAGTTGGGGAAGAACCCGATTGAGGTCATGTTGCTATTCCTCCAAGGCGAGAGTCAGTTCAAACACCTTTTTCTCAAAAATAGAGATTTTCTTTTCGGCAGAATCGACAACTATGTTAAGTTGAAGATACTCATTATCACTATTTTTGAGATTTTTCTTTACCTCAATCAAAGTCTTCTTAGCCTCAGCTTTCACGCCTTTCGCCACACCTAACTTTATGATTAGCTCTCGCCGCTTATTTTCTAGGGAAACCAAGAGAGAGGCATAGTCAGACTTGGCCACCTTCACCTCTTCAAGCTCTACCTTTGCCCAATCATGGCTGGCAATTGAGTCATCTCGCTCTTTCAAAGCGAGCTCCACCCGAGTGACTAGTCCATCTCTTTCTTTGTTGAAGACCTCCACTTGGGCGGCCAAGTCATCCCTCAGCCACTTCTACTTGACAAAGGCAAGTGGCCAAATCATCTCGTTCCTGCACAGGCATCTCTGCCTGGCGAAGACGAGTAGCAAAGTCATCTTGCTCCTGCTCAACAGTCTTCGTCTGGTTTAGGCGAGTAGCAAGATCATCTCGCTCTCTCTCGAGTATAGCCACTTCTTGATAGTAGTAATCAGCATCCACAGCAGAACTTGCTAACTCCCCCCGAAGTGACTCAACCTGAGCACGAAGAGCAGCCAGTTCGTCATCAGTCGTGCAGGAACGAGTTTCCAGTTGGGTCAACTTGTTGGCCAGTTGATCCTTTTCCTCCTTTAGACGTAATCTGTCTTCCACCAAGTCGGCAGCAAGGTGATCAACCCCCTACAAAAAAAAAAAGAAAAACTTTTAGAACTGATGAGAAAAGTATATAGAAAAGAAAAATGAGTACAAAAATATTACCGGCGCAAAAATATTCTGAAGATGTTGAACGGCGACGTTGAAAGCCTTTTCACAGCGAGCATGTGAGGACGGCGAGGAGCCCAAGAGACGAAGGCTAGAAGATCCTGTCGGGCTAAAGGCTTGAAAAGGGGTATTAGCAAAAAGTCCCCGAGGGGAAGCCCCATCAACTTAACCAGGAGGAATGATAGAAGGGATGCTAACAGGTACATCAATGTGAGGACCCGAACACACTTCAACTTCATCCAGATGAGATAGTCCTTGATCAACTTGAAGGTCTCCCTCAAGAACAATCAGGGATGGCTCGCCCTCTCCCCTAGGAGAAATACTAAAGCGAGGAGAAGGGATCGAAACCTTGCTCCCACTAGCAAGAGAAAGGCTTGGGAACACAAAGGGTAAGTTGGGAGTAACTCCACCAGATATCGTCGAAGCAAGAGGTGAGTTAGGGCCTGTGGTTGCTTCCTCGACATATTCCTCCTTAACATGTCCCTCCTCGACATTTTCCACCCCTAAAGGTTCCACGAGAACATCAAGGGACCGAGCAGTAGCAGCCGGGGACAAAGGCAATGTGGGTGGAGGAGCGTCGAAGGATTGGAAGTCCGCTTGCCCACCAGTAAGTCAAGATTCAAAAAGATGATGTCATCCTCACCCAGAGGGTTGTCATTGCCTTTCTTTGGCAAATTGTCAGCCGACGTGTTTGAAGGTTGAGCAATAGCCGCAATAGTAGCTTCTGCCACAATTGTGGCCTCAAGGTCCTCTTCAGCTAGAGACATTACGTCATGCAAGGAAAGGATTGATGGCACTATAAAAGTAGTCAATTTACTCAGTTTCTCCCAAGGAGCTGCCAACTTCGTACCCCCACTCGCCTGAGATGTATTTTCACTCGGTTTTGCCCGAGGGGGAGCCAATTTAACACCTCCACTTGCCTGGGGCACTGATTCGCTCAGTTGCTCCCGAAGAGGAGCCAACTTACTACCTCCACTCGACCCAAGAGGGAGCAACGAGTCATGCTTTGATGAGATGGACTCGTCTGAACGAGGCGAGACCCGTGCCCTCTTGAGTTTTCTCTTCTTTGGTCCATTTGCACTAGGGCTGTTTTTCCTCTTTAAATCACCCGCTGGCGAGGGAGCACCCAAAAACTCACATCCAGATATATGGGCCCGACTGTGAACCATCAAGAACTTCTCAATGTTGCTGAGGTCAAAAGCACATCTAAAAAACATAAGTTGGAATGAGCCTGGGCCCAAGAATCTATTAACTTCACACGGGCCTCCTCAAGTGGGGAAAGAATAACCTCGAAATCATCCCTGTCAGGAATAGGAGACCAACATGCCCTAATAAGAAACTCCCGACTAGGAAATTCCCAACCCAAGCTAGTAAGTAGGAAAAATTTGTTGGCCCAATCATTTACATGTGAAGACTTGCACTCCAGTTCAACCATTGCCCTATGACATCTAAAACTACAGAGGTTCCCCTCCAAACGCCTAAACCCATGAAGCTACAAAAATTCACGGGTTGTTAAGTCTGGGTACTCATCTCCCAAGGGTTCCAGTACCCTTCGCCACAAAACACATCAAGCCATCAAAATTCTCTAGGCGTTAGGCACCAACTGAGCAGGGGTGAGCCCTAGGACGTCTAACACGTCGCAGACTGGTCGCACAATGGGCAATGGAAGCCCCATAGTAAATATGGCAAAGTAAAAAGCAACAGAAACTATCATACCTTTTGCATCGATAGATTTCTGGTTTGGAGTGGGTGCCTTCAAACCAACGAAATCAGGAATGTTGAAGTTGTTTCGGGTATTCTCCAGTTTGCAAGAAGAAATAGTTGAGGACCATTGAGAACCTGCAAATATAGATGTCGGAGGAGCAACAACGATTCGGGCAGAGGGCTCGCGGGGTGGTGAAGAGTCACGAGCAAAAACCACACGTTTGCCTTTGGAAGAAGAGGAAGCCATGAATGAAGGAGAGAAGTCGCAAGAGGAAGAAGGGAAAGATCGCCCAAAACAGTAAGCAAGAACCCAGAAAACTAAGCAAGAAATGTAAAAGAGAAGGAAGTTTAAAAGATGAGGGAAAACAAGACCCAAGGAGCATTAAATAGGAGTTGAGATGAGTTGACGGTTGATGTGCAAATGGGGTGAAGGCGAAACGACACCCTGACACATGCCTCAATAAGTGAAACGGTGCACGAATTCAAGTCCCATCACGCCATGATTTGTGCAAAGGAGGCGAAGGTGAAACGGCACCCTCATACATGCCTCGATAAGTGAAATGGCTCACAAATTCAAGTCCCATCACGCCATGCATAATGAGACTTCACGGGATAACTAGAGAGGACATCCCGATCGGCTAGCACTATATGGGCTTGGGCCTTCGCCAATTCCTGAAGATTGCCCCATTACCGAAGAGATCAATCAATACCGAGAAGGCCTAACCCACTGCCAACACCGACTAGGTACCCACCCAGTGGCGATAGAAAATAAGAACGGTTATAATTTAAATTCATTAAAGCATGAACCTTCATCTCCAGGTTTGTATTTGAATAATAGATATATTTGTTATCATTTAAGCAACAGAACGGTTCAAAAGCTCTATATAAGAGGAGAACCCAGGTACGTAAAAGGGGATCTGATTCATTGAGATTAAGAGTTATTTTACGGTCCCTGACTTTGGCACTGGAGGCTTCCCATCGAATCCCCAAGCCATCTACTCTTTGGTTGCAGGTGATCGTGAGGTGGTGGCGGTGAAACAAGTTCAAAACACCCTCAAACATTTAAAAAAAAATAGATTGAGAGATGAGATGAGATGAGTTGAGATGGTTTGTGAATAGTAGCGAGATTTATGAGTTGAAATTTGTGAATAATAGTGAGATCTCAACTCATCTCTCAATCCAAACCGGCTCACTTAATCATAAGTAAATAATAATAAATAATAATAAAAAAGCAAATCGGTTGAAATCCTCCAATTATATCGGTGACTACAACATTTTTCTTATACTTTTTTTTCCTGCATATAATTTGGAAGATTAGAGCTTCTTCTTTTTTTATATATATATTTGTGGCTGGATTTATTAAACATCCACGTAGTTGCCACTTACATGGTATTTGTTAGACATAAATTCAAACTTCTCATCTTAATGTAATTTCTTATATATAAAAATCTAAACTATGTATTCAATTCTATGAGAATAATAAAGCAAAAAACAATTTCTCACATTTTTCTTCTTCTTTTTTTCATTTCAAATATTACTATTGAATTTTGATCCACTACAAGATGTCAAGTCTTTTCCAACACTCAAAATCATCGCAAATACCACCCATAATCACTATATTTGATCAATTTCGGCGATTTTTAATTCACTGCATTTTCAACAAAATTAAGCCTTCACTTCTAATCAATTTCACCAAAAGACAAAAATCATCGCAAAAAGATAGTATTCCCGACAATTTTTGTTCGTCGCAACTATCACAAAAATTGACAAAAATGGCCTTCTCCTTACCATTAAATCATTGAGAAAAGTCAATTGCGGTGATATATATCTTACAAAAGGTTAATAAATCACCGAAAATGACTCAATGTTTTTTTCCAGCGATTATAAATTATCGTCACCATTATATATTTCTAGCGGGTAATTGTCGCCGAAAGAGAGCTTTTGCTGCGATCTGTGATCATTGTAAATAAGTTTACTCGACAAAAAAAACTATTTTTGGCGAATTTTACTCACCGAAAGGTTTTTAAAAGAATTAAAAAATAAAACACAAAAACAGAATACATAAAAAATTATAATACATATCCAAATTATATGTTCTTGCTCAAATTGCATAAGTAGGAAGCACAAAACCAATAACAGGTTGGTCTGCCATATTAGAAGCATTACAAGTGTCACCAAGGTGGTGCCCACAATCATGACACCAACTTCATATATGCCTGTAAGAACAAACTGAATTTGATTAGCAAAATTCTCAACACAATACACGGCTTATTTTTACATGATAACCAACCAATAAACATTAAGTTAGTATTTTCCTAAAAGACACTTCCAAGAAGAAGAACAGGAGGAACATACTTAACCATATGCATTGGCAATATCTATAGTGCTCTGAAAGATGGCAACTACAGCTATATAATGATCATTAAAAACCAATTCATTACATGGATGTAAATTCGACCCATTTTCCGTCTCGAGGTGTGAATTATCTTCAGCCTCGGGAAGCATCCAAGAGCCATAGACTGTTTCACACATGAAAAGGTAGCAGATATCATTGCTTGGTTGGCAATCATAGCAGCAAGGGTTGCTATAACGAAAACTGGCCAGAATAAAGCATCTGTTTGTTCACAAGATCCGGGAACAGGAAGTGTCAATATGAGTGCTTAATCTAAACACATTTTTCCTGAGTATAACATGAAATATTGGTCTGTTTGACATGTGTAAGCAGCCACAACAATAAAAGGTGTTACCTGGCACAGTCATATAATATTCTTCCTACAGAATTTGGGTATTTCATCAGATAAGCAGCTTGGCCCCTGTAAGTTGTCAAACAGTGGAGTGCAACATAGAAATAACACCGTTTAGATGGTAAATATTCCTTATATTTAATGTTGTTCAATATTTTGATTTGGTGCAAATTGGTTAATTTGAAATTTAATACATAGCTATTAAGCTTGGAGCAGAGTTAAGTTGGGCAAATACTCATGACATATATACATCTTATATTTACTCTCTTTGAAAATAATTTAGGATCAAATTAGTAATTTCTCCCTTCTTACTCAGATGGATTGGTGACCTGTCATAATAAATAATCTTTCCCATTGTAAAGTAGTTTCAAGCATCCATGTCAATGGCTATGAGAGTACAGGGGCGATGACTATGTCCCGGCCCCACTCAACCAGACCAAACTCTATAGGCTTTAGGTAGCCACAGAGGTCTACTTCAAAGATATGAGTATTGTATTTCTATATAAGTAGAAAGACTTAGGCCTCGTCTCGATAGTAAGATGAGATGAGATGATCTGTGAATAATAGTGAAATAGTTTGTGAATAATAGTAAAATTATTTGAGTTAATATGTTTTATGGGGTTTTGAAAAATGTAAGAGAAAAAGTTTAATAAAAATATTATAAAATTAAAATTTAATTTTTTAATTTTTTTTTTTTAAATTTGAAAAAGTTAAATTATTTTTATGTTTTGTTTGGAAGTTTGGAAAAGTTGTAATGATTAGTAATAATTAGATTAAAAAGTTGAATATTTGAAATTTGAAAGTGTTTATGTTTGAGGTATTTAGATATTGAGATGAGATGAAATTATATGAGATGAGTTGGGAGGATTTTGCTGTCCAAACCAAGTCTTAAGGCCCAATACAACGTGACGTATATGCCATGTAAAATGTTACATTAATGAAATCTCTTATGGGTTTTGTAGATGCAAGAGTTTGGCTAGCTTGGACTAGTTGACCAAGATGATAAGTTTGGATAGGCTAGGTGGCTAAGATGATAGACTTCATCAAATGTTGGATTTTGTAATTTGAATCAATGTAAAACACATTGTTTATCTAAAGTAGTTTTGATCTTATGTTCTAGAGGTTGTTAGGAAGTGTTTTAGATAAGTCAAAAGTGTAAAAGTTGAGTTCTAAGAGAGAGATCTTATCTAGAGAAGAGTTTAAATGTGAAACTATCACTGCTGAGAAAATGAGTATAGAGCGCTAGCAAACCGTCAGAGGAATCTGTCAGCAGAGTTTCACTGTGACTTGGAAACTGCTAACAGAGATATATTTAAACTGTCCAACGGATTAGGCAGTTGTAAGATTCAGTTCTGGAGAATTTTTTAGAGCACTTTCCAGTGCTTGTTTTGGTGAGAAAATTCCCTTGAGAATTTTCATGCTGTTTCTCTCAAAGAGTGTGATCGTTGATTTAAGATTGAGATAGCGTGATAGTGATTCAACCACTGAAGTTCCAGGAGAAAAGCCAATGTTTGAAGATCGTCAGAGATTCTGACTGCTATTGTAGTAGAGACAAACGGGTCGTTTGTCATATCAAGTAAGAGAGTCAATTAACAAAGGTTTTGTAATTGAGACCTACTTGTACTTGATTTTCAAATAATAAAATTAATTTTTCTGCGCTTGGCTGTCCCATAGAATTTTACCTTTAAAGAGTTCTTTAAAGGGTTTCCTTTCGTTGCCAATCTTGGTATTATACAATTGATTTATTTTATGTTAATGCTTTCTTATCGTATAATTACATGATTGACGATTAACTAATTTGTTGAGTGAATTGATTGAATGTTGTAATATTACAATGCAGGGATATTTGGATAATTTGAGTTTCTTAATGCACAAAGTAACCTATATTTTACATTTAGAGAGGCCTATTTATAAACCTTAGTCACAAGAAACATTCTCGTCCAATCAATAATATTAGAACATTCATAAATCCCAATTAACATTTTCTCGACTTCGTTAGTCGACCATACAAAGTATAGAGAGACACAATTTTAAATATATAGTTATGTGGCGTTTTGTCTAAAAATATTAAATCGGGCAATATTTTATGCGACATGGCCCATATAATTTGTGTCTCTAAACTAAAAGCCGTACCTTACAACAAAGTATCAACCCTTGTCAAAACAAGGTGGAGGTTTTTGTTGAATGAACATGCACCGTCCGAACAACAACGCGGAAAACCGACCATTTCAAAGACATGCAACAACTTTCACATCCAAAAAGAAATAGTTGGGTCTTGATCATCTTTTCGATGCAATAAAAGATGAAACATGTAAGAGATTGACGACAAATTCTCCAGTCATGTTCATCAAAATGATCGTTGCAAAGCAACCATACAAAAACTATAGCCATTATTTTATGAGAGACACTACTATATATACTCTTCTGAACTTGACCTATATGATTGAATTAAAGACAATTTTTCCAAAGTACTCTTTTTTGTTGGTTCCTAAGATACTGATGCATGGAAAGACCATCACAATGGACTGAGGCATATACCTTTTGGGAGTGATGTACAGCAAATACTGTCTTTTACGAGAAACCAAGGCTGGCGGGGCGGTTCACGTACATCATCAAAAAACATAAAAATCCAGAATTTCTCAATATTCCTACCTTGGTGGTAGCTGTCAATGAAACAAGGTTTGGGGGCTGTTCCTCATTAATACAAAAACATCATATCCAATTAATAATACAGTGTCATGATGAGTTCTTCATGTATTCGATATTTGTTGTTTGTGAAGTTATTTTTGAGTAATTTTTAATAAACATAAAAAATATTTTAATCATAAAAGAATTACACAAAAGTAAACTCACAAATTGACGTAGCTTAATGTGATATGTCAGGTAGTAAAGTTATTTTTATTATAAAATAGATTTAACGAGTTCTATAAAACTACATCAGTTTATAGATTTACATTGTACGTATAATCTCTTTGTGTTTGTACATATACAATTTTTTTTTTTTACAATTTTTTTATTTAAATAGAAGATAATTATATAAAATTTAAAATTCGAATAAACTCCAACAAAATGAACTAATTATCGGATAGTTTCAAAATTAATATCATTATCATTAAAATCACATATAGGTGTACTGAGTATTACGAAGGAAATAAGCTGATGACAAGTGGCTGTTTGTTATAGATCATTGCTATGATGATAAGTGGCTGAGATTTGTTTGTGTATACATGCAAACCGAGGCACAATAGAATAAAGAATGTAACACTCGATACGTACACGTGCCTCTCTCTCTCTCTCTCTCTCCTCTTAGTGGGAGGAAGTTACAAGCTTTGCAGTAGATTCTGAGACTGCGGTGGAATACGTGTCTGTCTATATAAAGGAACTTTGAGAGGCAAAATGTGTGTGTGAGAGTGAGAGAAGCGTAACAATTGTCAATGGAGGAGAAGTGTGGAGTTCAAAGTGACCCAACATGTACTGGAGATTGCACAAGGGAGACGACGATGATTCTGCAGCCACCGGAAGCCGAAACTGCCAAAGCGTTGAAGCGCCAGAAATCCTCATGGAGACTCGACGTCAAGGAGTTCCGACTGCCCCAGAAAAGAGCCGATGATCATGATCACGATCATGTTCCCTCCACTTTCCGACGCCTTCTTCGGAGTAACAGTAAGTCTTCTTTTCTTCTGCTCGATCGTTACCGACTACGTACGTTTCATGAGGAGGACTGGATTTCATAGAAAATAAACATAGAAGAAAGGAAGTCTTGTGCATTTATGGAGTTTTTTCAATATATTTAAATGCTGAACTTTGCCCAAGGCACGCCATTGGAGCAATCTCTTGGAATCCCATACAGCCTTTCCACCATGAATTTGGTTTCTTGTGTTTTAGGTGGGATTTGGATGGTGATATGAAATAAAATGAGATGATTTTAAATAAAAATTGAAAGTTAAATAAAATATTTTTAGAATATTATTTTTTAATATTATTATTGTTTTGAGATTTGAAAAAATTGAATTGTTTATTATATTTTGAGTGAGAATTTAAAAAATTTATAATGATTATAAGATGAAATGAAACACTTTCACTATCTAAACGAAGCCTGAATGACTTTATGATCTAGAGTGAGAGAAATATATATCATGACTATGATATGGATAATTATCTGAATGAACATTGAATAAATATTATTGTAGAATTCATAAGTACTATTGTATAACTTAATTGTTTTAGCTTCTTGGTATATGAGGAAAAAAAAAAAGTGGACAGTTGAGATTAAATACATGAATTGCATGTTTATTGAAATAAGAATTCTATATATAGTCACTTTTGCGTACCCATGGTGCATTCTACTAATGTGATTGGTTGCGTCGTTTTTTTTAATATAAAATAACAGTTTTGGCCAATAAAATCAATAGAATGCACAAGACGTATGCAAAAATAACTATATGTAACAGAATCCTATATTAAATGCTTGAATTGCATTATGTATAATTTTTAATATTTTTCTTAATATTGAAATAACCGAGTTAAAATTGTCGCCAATCACCCAAGTCATATTGTTGAATCGTCTTATTCATGGTATCCGTCCATACATACCCCGATTCCGAATTCAGTTCTGATTTTTGATCAAGTGATCTTAATTTAGAGGATCAAATTAATTCCTGGCCGTAGAAGGTGGAGAATGAAACTTAGTAATGTTTACGATACATCACTCCACATATATGGGACTCATTATAATTGTCAAACTCATAATTAATAGCAAACCCGTATGACGACATGTACTATCACCGGAAATATTGACCCATAAACAATAACCGGTCTCAAGATTAAGGATATGTTTGGGGAGTGAGATGAAAATTTTCTGTTTTGTTTTAAAGTTTAAAATATTATTTTTTAGTTTTGAGATTTGAAAAAGTTAAATTGGAATTTGAAAAAGTTGTATTGGAATTTGAAAAAGTTGAATTGTTTATTATATTTTATATGGAGATTTGAAAAAGTTGTAATGATGAGATAAGATGAGATGAGAATTTTATATGAGATGTGTTTTCCAAACCTATCCACATGTGATGTATGATCTTTTAAAAATTATTTTAAAAAGTTAAATTGAGTTGAAATGAGATGAGAGTTTAAAATTAAATAAAATATTATTAGAATATAATTTTTTAATATGATTTTTATTTTGATATTTGAAAATTTTGAATTGTTTATTATATTTTATATGAAAATTTGAAAAAAAAAAACTATAATGATTAAATGATCAGATGAAATGAGATTTGTTGAAATAATCTTTGAATCCAAACAACCCAATTTGGAGAAATTTCAAATTAAGCAACAATATGGAAAGTATTCTCACTCTCAAGGTCTTTTAAATGTCTCCTTTCCATGGTAAATTTAAATGGGGTAGATAATCTTAGATGGACAATGCTATGGTGACTACCAAACATGGTAGTACAAATGAGTTTTTTTTTTTTTTTCTTTAATCATTTTTTAAACATTCTTAACCATTAAAAAAATATAAAAATATAAATTCACTAATAATCACTTCCTTAACCATTAAAAATATATATATAAGTAGACATACTATCATTTTCCATGTTGGACAGATCACACACTTACCATTGCCAGTATATGTCGTGGATGATGGTTGTTTAAAGATGATTTTTCCTTTGGTCCCTGCCGTGGCTGTTATATATTGTTAACTCAACTCTGGACAAGATTGTTCCCCAAAGATTCTTCTAATTTTTCTTGTCTTGTTAAGACAGCAGTTTGAAATTCAGTTGCTAATGTGTCTCAAATTCAGATATCTGATTTGATTTATGATATATGTATCCTTGCGCTTTTCTCGCCTGGCTTTCAATTTATTTGTGAACATTGTTTGATATTACGATAACTTGGGCCTTATCTCTGTTTGTGAGCCTTGCTGAAGTACTTAATAATAATATCATTCCTTGGTTTTTGTACCTTATCATTCTCTTTATCCCAGGGAAACAAACCAAGGTTACGGGATATTATAGGAAACAAGAAAAGATCCTTGAAGGGTTCAATGAGGTGGAGACCATGAGTCACACAGGTGGTTTTCCAGGAAGTCTCACAAAGGTTGGTTGTTTTGGTATATCATTAACACCTAACCTTTTATTGTTCAATATGTTCCTGTTAGTTTTTAGAGTTTTAGGAAATAAAATTACATGATTATGTTAGGATTTTGGACAATATGGTGCAGAACTAGCTCAAGTCTGAGAGGGCAAGTGTTGAGAAATAATCTCACATTGTCTGTGGATAAGGTCTTGGGCATGTTTATAAGGAATGAGCAATCATCTCTTGTTGAATCAGTTTTATGAGATGAGTTAGGCCCATGAACTTCTTCAGCAAGTATTACGTGATTAGCAGACCATTTAGAGACTCGAATCTGCATTATCTCTTCCTGATTTTTGCATACAAAGCAGAAGCAACTATATATAATATTTGAATGAAACTAGTCTAGTTAATTCTTTCATATCTATATTCACCCAGAACTGAGTATGAAGATGGTCAATGAGCAAGTTAAATACTATCATTAACCAATTCTTACATTATACAGGATGAAATGGAGCAGCTTGCCCAGAGTGAGAGGATGGCAATTAATGTGTCGAACATAGCTAACTTGGTGCTTTTTGCAGCAAAGGTGTTTGCTTCTGTTGAGAGCAGTTCATTGGCGGTTATCGCCTCAACCTTGGATTCTTTCTTGGATCTCTTGTCAGGGTGTATTTTATGGTACACATCATATGCCATGAGGAAGCCAAACCACTATCACTATCCAATTGGAAAGAATCGGATGCAACCCGTGGTGAGGCATCAAACTTGTGTTGGAAAATTCAATTCTTGTGCATGTGTTGGAAAACATGTAAAAGTTTTTTCTGAAGTGGCCTTTTGATTAGAGAAAGATGGCCGGACAAGTGGCCTTTTAGGGGTAAGATTGGAAGCCAGTTAAGTCAGCACTCTGAGGTAGATTTAGGATAGATTATTTTTCAGACTGTAATTTCAAGAGTGAAAATCGTTTTTGGTATGTGCACCCAAGGCTTGCCAGTAATCCTCAAAAACCATGGTGGAAAAGCTGCATTTGAACAATGCATATTAATATGTCATTGCCTCTTAAAGTTGTCCATAAAGTGATCAGCTTTCTTTTTAGTTACACTAAGTGTATACTAATCAAGCTTGAATATGCAGGGTATCATTGTTTTTGCATCAGTAATGGCAACTCTTGGATTACAAATATTGCTCGAATCTGCTAGACAAATAATTGCTAAGGTATGTAACTTTAATTTAATTTACTCAAATAATTATGACCTAGACAACTAATTAGAGCTGGGTTCAGACTCAGAGTTTGACCCAAAATTGGCATAAAGATTTTTTTGGGCTAATATGCACACTTTGGAGGGGCTCGTTGGAGGTCTTAATTTTGTACTCTTATGAAAGAAAATCAAGAGGACTGTACAATGTTATGAACCCACTAGGTAGAACTTACCCTTGAAAACCGGCTTGCAATGGAAGGGTGCCTAAGACTTTGAACCACCAACCAATCTCATGCCTAGCTGATGTGAGATCGTAACATACAACTGGTTTCAGCTCGGTAATAAATTTATCAGTTCTTAGTCATAGACCAAGCAGGGTATTTTCTTATCATTTTTCCTTAATCTCAGCATTATCGCATGAGCACATGTGAGCATAATTTGCTATATATATATACCTTTATTTAATGATTTTGAATGCTATGTTATCTGGTGGCTGGTTCAATTATATGGTGTAGAGAGTATCCAATACATGTAGCCTACTCCCTCTACTGCAGTAGTGGTGCTCTGTGATATAGAAGTCTTCAATCATCAAAATCATTAACATACAATTATCATTAACTGATAGTATTTAGTCAATTTGCTCTGCAGTCATTAAGAGTTTAGAATTTGAACATTTGTTTTCATTCACAATACCATCTTCATCAACAAATTTCTATCTTTATCTGTTAATAGTATATTGGATGTAGGAAACTATTTTCTCTTAGATACTTCCAAGATGTCTATTTCATTACTAACACTATCATTTTCATGATTACAGTCTCGCCCTGAAATGAATCATGAGCAGGAGAAATGGGTAATTGGGATTATGGTTTCCGTCACGGTGGTGAAGTTTGTGCTCATGGTTTACTGTCGAAGATTTGAAAACGAAATTGTTAGAGCATATGCTCAAGATCATTTTTTCGATGTTATTACCAATTCAGTTGGTTTAGCAGCAGCTGTCCTAGCTGTCAGATATTTCTGGTGGATTGATCCTGCTGGAGCCATTATAGTGAGTTCAAATTAAGACATGAATTTCTTTTATTTTCTTTATCTCTACAAAGCATATCAATGTAATGCATAAAAGCCTTTATTTTTCTACTATTTCCACCACATTTGTCAGCAATCATGTCCTTCATGAGAACAGAAGGAAACTTAATTGGGAAGTAGATGGAATTTCCCTTCAACCTTAACTTCTTGACACTATAATGCAGATAGCATTATATACAATCAATACATGGTCGAGGACGGTGATTGAGAATGTATGGTCTCTGATTGGAAGAACTGCACCACCTGATTTCTTGGCAAAACTAACATATATGATATGGAACCACCATGAAGATATCCAGCATATTGACACAGTTAGAGCATACACCTTTGGCTCTCAGTACTTTGTGGAGGTTGACATTGTCTTGCCAGAAGATATGTATCTGAACCAGGCACATAATATTGGTGAGACACTTCAAGAGAAGTTTGAGCAACTCCCTGAAGTTGAACGAGCCTTTGTGCATATAGATTTTGAGTTTACTCACAGACCAGAACACAAGGCCAAGACTTGAGGGCAATGAATGAATTATTGGTGCTAGCAATGACCATATTTCGGGTTTGCACAGTACCAGAGCCTCAAAAGCCTTCACTGATTTTCTTTTGTTTACACGTTATGTTAATATCTACACTTTGTACTTTTGTTTTGTACCACAATGTATTCTTTAAACTTTCCTTCTTATAATAAGACAGATGTGTGAAAGTCAATACTAAAGATGTAGCCTATTAAAATTTATAGGCCATGGATATGGACCTCTCTCTTCTACTGTTTTCAATATTTTTGCTAGAAAAAGTGCACGGAAACAGATCACCTGAGGCTCCCTGATCCGCAGTCCAACAGTTGTAGAGGTCCGCATGTCTTGGCCCCTCTCTGTTTGAGTCTCGTATGCTCGACATAATCATTTTATATTTAAAATGAATTATCGCAGTAGATCTTCATAAGTCTCAGTAGAGTATCAATAATTTGATGACCATTCACTATAATGCCTGTAGAAGAATTCATAGCATAATACGCTCCTTATATGACTTTCTCGTGTTCTTCACTCTCTCTGCACTTTCCCTTGAAGTTCCCCATTGTGCCTTCTCAAGTTCACTCTCACGCACAGGACCCACACAGCTGAATTAATGAAGCTCAGCACATCCACCCCTCAAGCCGACATATACGTCTAGGTCGAACATAATTGCTGGCACGGCACCAACTACATCTCAAACCTCTAGCACACTGAAGCCCATCCATTCGACCTCCTTGTCTCTCGGTTTTCATCTCACATCACCTCCGTGAGCAATATAGAAGCTAATCAGTAAGCTCCCTTTCTCTTCTTTTCTTATGTTCCTCTTTCTTTTATACTCTCGGCCCTCAGGTCCTAGTCCCTATCACAAACATTATTCCCCTCCCAAATTAAACCACCACAAGCAAATGCCATACTTCACAATGCTACTTGATCTTCTCTAATCCTTACTTAATTGGTAAGGCTTGCCTTGAGACTTGATCTTCTCTATTCCTTGCCAAACTGCAGACTGTTGGGACTTCAAATTTGCTTCTTTGGCAAATACTGTATGTTGAGAGGAATCGATATACCGGGCGAATATTCGTAGGCGAGTATCATGCTGGAGATTGTTAATTCTTGTCCGTTACGTCATTAAATCACTATTAATGATGGTTGGATTTGAATTCCACATAAGTGCATTTTGACGATCATGGCCTTGGTTTCAGCTTGGTAGGCTCACGGGCTTTTGGCTTTGGGTCCATGGGCTCTTGTGATGTAGGGTTCAACCCAATTCCTTTGAGGAAATATTTGACCTAGTAGTTGCCCCACAAATTCCTATCGCATGAGTGTGACCGAAATTTATCATTCCTCTCAATTTTTTTGTGCCGCTTCAGTGACCTTTGCTCGCCCAACTTCCACTTGCATTTAATCACCCTAAGTGGCAAGAGTGAGACGTTTCGGCTTCCCTACATGTTCCATCTCCACTCGTATTCATTCTCCTTGGCAACACATATTCCCACGTTTAGGATAACGTGTGCCGGCTTACCTCCCATGTCCTTTCATGCAATGCGGATCACGAGATTTGCTCGTTTTACCTCTATGTTAGTAACACCTGTTATTTCCTTGTTGGGGGTTGTCCAACCGTCGCTATCCTCTTTTAAATTCCCTTCTTCACATTTTTTTATTTCCTATCATTGCACTCTCCTTCAAACCCTAATTGCTTCCTATCGTTGCACTCTCCTTCAAACCATAATTGCTTCCTGTTGTTGCACTCTCCTTCAAACCCTAATCTTCTATCTTTCAAACTTTTTCCTTTCGGTCTTTGTTATCACCAATGGCTCCCCGTAATACTTCTCACTTTGGCTCTCACGGTTCACGTTCTTCATGTCCTGAGAGTTCTCCCAACAAATTAGAAGGTGCCAAATCACACCGTCTAAATGACTTTGAGGGACACAATTGGTCCATAACTACTTCTTAGGCATATTTGGACTTCGTGAGGAATCGGTATGGGGTCCCAGATTCTTTGGTCCTGGATCTTCCTAGGACCCATCGTGGGGCTGTTGACTCGAAACGAGTTGCACCATACACAAGCATGTTCCTGATGCGGCTTCGGCACCCTTTTTGTTGCCTTGTTCGTGACGCCTTGAATTTCTTGGGTCTAGCCTCTTCATAGCTTCTTCGTAATGCCTTGAGGATTTTGTTATCGAGTTGTGTCATGTGGCGTCAAGTTTTGGAACCTGCTGGTGAGGAATATCCTAACTTTACTGCCCTGGAGTTCATCTACACTCATGTTGTTCGACGTGTTGATGGGAATCAATGCAGTTTCCGTTCATGAACCAAATACAGGGTGGCACATTTGGAGTCCTATTAATCTCATGCCAAGGAATGGCATAAGAAGTTTTTCTTTGTTTCTGATACTAGTTGGAAGTTTTCAGCGGGCAAAGCCAGCCGCCAGGAATTTCCAGTTTGAGCCCTATGGGAAGTCGTTCTCGAGGACTGTGAGATCAGTGTGGTACTTTTTGACCGGGAGAAAGCACACATGGAACTCGTCTACTCCAAGATTGAACAAAATATTGAGGTTGTTTGGTCTTATGCTCTTCTTATCAGGGCAAACAACGATTGATTTTCAGTATTACCTAACCGTTTCCATGTTGTGGGTTGCAAACTTTTGAGAGAGCCATCTGTTCCTTTTTAATATTACAAAAAGAACCCTTTTTGTTCCGTTGGAGCAAAAAGGGAAGAAGCCTCACCAGGACAGTGACTTGGTTCATGGTGTAGACGAAGCCAGTAGTGATTCAAACTCTGATCATGAGGATTCCATTCCTCCAAGTGGAATTGAACAATAGCAGCATGCTTCATCACCGTCAGGAGGTAGCAGATTAGTTCAACTGGCCTCACCAACCCTTGACAGCTTGGAGGAGATCGTGAACCATGCAAAGGCTGAACTGGCGGTGGTTCTGGACGTTAAGTCCCCTGAGCTAGGCGACTATGGATAGGTTCATTAGCCCTCGCCAACTCCTGATCACCTGGTTGAGACCCTTGATTAAGAGAGGGCAGATATCGACGTGCTACTACACCCTACATTTCTGAAGTCTGCACATGGGGTTCTACAAGTCCCCTTCCCAAGAAGCCCGCTGAAGATTTTGGGGGAATGTCTTTGTTGCCAAGAGATCACGTTGGAGCACATGGGGTTGGCGAGGAGGTGTTACCTCAGCAAGATTGTGATGCACCTTCGTCTTTTGACCCCCACTAAGGTCAACACTCGAATAATCATCGCGAGATGATGCTTGAGGATTAAACTGGAAATCAGGAGTTTCTATACCTTCCCCACCTTTCAGTACTTTGCCTCCTATGGGCGATTTTAACACAGGACCTTCCTTCGAGTGATATCAAACAACCTGGGTAGGGCACATTTGCAGTTCCGACCAGTGCTACCTTCTTGCCACAATCCCCTTAGGCTTTGTCACCTAGTTGCTTTGGGTAGGCGAGTAGTTCCAGATCTTCTTTAACCGACGGGGAGCTTAACTTTTTAGGGTTACCTAGCCCCCCTAGGTCTCATCCCTCGAGGCTTACCCCACAAGTCGGCAATCATATGGAAGAGTTGGTTCACAATATTGCTCGTAAACTTGGGAATTTCTATCATTGGTAGGCTTCCTTATTCTAACCTTTGTATTTCCTTCCTTTTTCATTTCATAATCTCGAATGGTGTCATGTTCGAGGGGGTCGATTCGCTTGTTGTTTAGATTGTTGATCGCCAGGCTCCATCTAGAGGAAGAGGCTTGCTCTTTGCATGCCTTGCTAACAAAGCCAATCGAGTCGTTTTTTAACAGATTAGTGCGGCAAGGACAACATCTTTATGCTCTCGTTTGGAGGAGGCTTACTCCCATACACTAGAGGAAAATGTCGCCGCCCTTTGAGACGACATGGTTGATCTTCGGTTGGACTTGGAGAAGTCTCAGGAGGAGGTATCGCGGTGCTATTTCGAGCCTAAGGTACTAGAGGAGGAATGTGACACTATGCGAGATATGCTCCAACGCCCGGACCAAGAGTTGGAGGAGACCAAACAACAGCATCAAATATGCCAATAGGGTGGCCCAGATAGAGAATGCTTGCGAAGAGCTTAGCTTAAACTTTGATTGTGCTCGTGGCGTGATGGCTTGGACAAAAGCTCGGTTTGAGAAGGCAAACAAATGAGCTCAAGGAGCATAATAAACTATTTTTACAACTTAGCCATGTCACCAAGACCTTAAGGCTCAAACTGGTCTCCTCTAAGCAGCAAGCGGCTGAGTTAATAATTAGTAAATTAGATAAATAAAAAATCTAATATTGAATTTGTACAACTAACAAGTAGAACCTTTATTGAATTATAAGATTTTAAAAATTTATAATAATTAATATGTAACTAGTTGATACTTATCCATAATAACAATATATTATATGCTTACACAAATGATTAATACATACACATAATACGATAACATACATCTATTTCATATATGATTCCTACATACTAGTAAATGAAATTATTAAACCTTATCAATTAATTATTGTACAAATTAGAAAATATAGCTATGAAGCATATTCAATATATATGCATAAGTAATTAGGTTACATATTATATATTTAATTATAAAAATGATATGCTTATATTATTAGTTAATACATATATATATATATACATAGGTGTATGTATATACTTATCAATATATGAATGAATATTAATTGAGTCGAGCTAACAAGTCAACTCAAACATAAATGAGTGGGCCTTAACGAGTCTTAGTCGAGTTGAGTCGAGTTTAGTCGGGTATGTATCATTTACTAATCGAGCAGGTATCTACTTTCACGATCAAATATTTTTTTTATAAGTCGAGTTCGATTCGAGTTTAATCGGACGAGTATTGAGCAGGTTATCGAAGAGACTGATTCATTTATATTTTACTACTCATTATTCCACACATCATATATATATTTTAATTTATTCCTGCTAAACTAATTTAATTCTTTTACTCATCATCTCTACACCATATACTTACTAAGAAAAAAATTAAAATATAAAAAATCATGCATGATAGGGTTGATAACTTGATAAGCAGAATTTTTTTTTCCAATTAATTACTTCCTCTTAATAGAAATAATAATGGTATAAGGGTGTCTTGGTAAATTGAGGTGACAAGTAAGATTAGGGTTTCATCTCCGTCTCTCTACTATTTAAACGCCTCAAGAAACCAAAACCCTATCACAGCTCGATTGTACAAACTTGCTCTTTCTTCCATCCCAGCCGAGGGTTACGCATTCAGCTTATTCCACAGGCTCACTTCCATCACACTTCTCTCACTCGCTCTCTCTCAATCGTATCTTTTCGACGTTTCAATTTTGGATTTTGTTTTGTTTTCAAATTTTGATTTTCTATATTGGCGGTGATGACGATATCTTATACCATCAAACTATGAAAGCTCTATGGAGCTTGTTGATGTCAAAGTTTTATTCGCTGAGCCTTTTTTTCTTCTGATACGTAGTTAAATTTTCAGAACAGAGTGTCAAATATTGCTATTTAATTTGATTGCAAGTGTATTTTTCCGCGAAATTGATTGGCATTCTGGTATGGATCTGATAATGCTAGCGGCAACAAATTAGAGTCTCTGATGCGTTTTTTAATAGCGTTTTCGGTGCTGTACGTTGCCAAAAGCGATCTGGGAGCTGAGATTCTGGCATTTGCCTCCTATTTTGTTAGGCATTTGCATTCAGACGTTCCTATATTCATTTGTTTGAGCCTTAACTATCTACATATTTCAGATTCAGTGTTTGGTCATTGCAATGCTTTAACATAATAGCACTTGCCAGGTGTGTTCAAAAGAAACTATATAAGAGCAGGATAATTTTTCTTTGTTTTGCCCTTTCTTACTAACTAAACAACTCAAAACAGAGAATTTATAATTTTATTCTTTTCCTTTTTATGTCTGTATAACATAACGTAATTTGATCAATTCATTCTAGGTGTTTAGCTGTCTTGTTAGAAGTTGGAAACTTCGGATCTTAGCTAGTTGTGATATATATGTGGATATGTGCAATTTGTTTATTTCCTTTCAACCTAACCCATTTGGTTATTGTTTAAATTAGATTTAAAACCATGTACTGTCCTATGCGGAAACTCTCTCTGCTCTGTCGGATCTCCATGATTATATTATTTTCTAATGGTGGCCTATGATGATTAAATTTGTCCGTACCATCTGAGATAGTCTCCACAAAAGATTATCGTTGATGTATCTATATTTGCCATTTCTGAGGCCTCACATATCTAATTTCTTTTCTTTTTCTTTTCAAGCTGTATTAAATTGTTGTTGGGGTAGTTGTGATATCAATCTGCTATTCAACCATGAAAGCTTTTTTGAGCATTTTGCTCACCATAAATTATAACGTTGTGGAGAACATAACTGTTTGGTATGGGTGAGGTAATTCGGAAGGCAACAAATTAGAGTCTCTGATGCGCTTTTTCAGTAGTGTTTTCAGTGCTGTACGTTGCCAATAGTGATCTGGAGTTGAGATTCTAGCATTTGCCTCAATTTTTTAATAAGGCTCATGCATTCAGATACTCTACATGTGTTTAATGTCTAGTTTTATTATCTCAAATGTCATCTTTGTATATTATTTAGACAAATATCATGTTGGTAATTTCACCCCATTAATCTTTTCCTTTTTAGGAACGCAGTTAGGGAGAAACTTTGTGGTTGCTTACTTTTGACAGTTACTGATGTATTTATAAATCTGACTTAATGTCTCTGATTACCTTGTTACTTCCAAGTTAATGAATCGAATGAAAATTTCCTTTCAAAAAAAGAAAAAAGAAAGCAACTACTGATCGTGATATTGGATGTTATGAAATTTCTTGTTCTGTTGCATATTTCATTCTTTGACCGAGTATCGTTGTAATCTTATTTATTGCTTGCTAACAATTATGGGACTAATTTTTTACACAAATTTTGATGCTGATACATCGGAAGTGATGATAAATGTACAATCCCAGCTCATTATGAGACCTTTTCCAAGGTCTGGGAATGGAATTATCAACGTTTGTCTGATCCAAATACTTATTAACAAAACGGGAGTTGAATGAAGCAGCACATCATCGCAATCGTTTGAAAGAATAAAGTAATATGTTTAATATTAAGTACATTATATTTTCTGATCTCTTTAAGTATTAAAAGTATTTTTTTTTAATATATAAATATAGAGATTATATTTTATAAATAATAAATTCGAAGTTAAAGTTAGATGTGCCTGTATTAGTCGGACCATGGATAGCTCATTCTACAATTTCAAAAACTATGCTAGAATGAAAGGACTATATGCAACCTCTTGCCAGATGCAAGCCGAGTCTATTAGTAACTCGCACTAATAGAGTTGTTGAGGCAATCTCCTGTTAAACACAGTTTGAGCGTCTTTATTCACACATTTTGAACGGTTGAGGCAACTTCTTGCCAAACACAAGTTGAGTGGTTTCTCTTGCATTTTAATGCAGTCGAGGCAACCTCTCACCAAATAAAGGCCGAGTGTCTTCACTTGTACCTAGTGACCAAAAGAGAAAATAACTCAACGGAGGGCATTTTCCTTGCCCCTTCAGTGTAGTCGAGGTAGTCTTTTGTTTGTTTACATTCTTGAAAAGTCTTTCCCTTTAATGCTAGTGTTAGATGAGTTGAGATTAAAATTAAAAGTTGAATAAAATATTATAAAAATATATATTTTTTAATATTATTTTAAAATTTAATAAAGTTAAATTCTTTATCTTATTTTGTATAGAAATTTGAAAAAATTGTAAAAATTAGAATAGATAAGTAAAGAAGAATTGTGAAAACAAACCAGATGTATATCTAATTGGGTCATCTAAGCCTTGTTTGCTCGATCATCATCCTTATCGAGATGGTTAAAAATATGAAATAAAATTAAAATAAGTTAAAGATTTATTGATGTTTATGCTATGCATGACGTGTCGTAATTTATCTAAATCAACCGATTGTTTTGGCTTATTTGATTTATCTTGCTTGACTAGTTGACACACTTAAACTTGTATGCGGTATCGACTCCACGTCTTTTATAGGAAGGGGAGCTTCTAAGATAGTATTTTGACATACTATGATGGATTACGCTTGAATTCGTGGCTTTCCCATCTATTCTGAAATTGCATTGATATCATACATCTTGTCAAATGAAAGTCGAGTGTCTCTATTCTGATTAATGTGGTTGAGGTAATCTCTTGTTAAACACAAGTCGAGTGTCTTCTTTCACACATTTTGAACGGTTGAGGCAACTTCTTGCCAAACACAAGTGTTTCCTCTTGCACTTAAATGCGGTTGAGACAACCTCTCACCAAATAAAGGTAGAGTGTCTCCTTGCACCTAGTGACCAAAAGAGAAAACGACTCCACGGAGGGTTTTTTTCTTACCCTTTTAGTAGGGGTGATATCGGTCCGGTCCAATCTTAGGTTGTTTTGTGGACCGGACTAGACCTATTCGATCTAGAGATTTTTAATCCTGGACTGGACTCGGTCCGGTCTGGTCCAGGGTTGGTCCATTCAATCTGGACATGTCCCAAATGGGCCATTCAGCCCATCTAAATTTGATTTTTGTTGGGCCCAAATTCAATTATTTTTGGTCCACTTCTAATTTGTACATTTTATAACTAAAGATATTAAAAAAAACTTGATCTTGAAAAATACAATGATAAAAGAAAACTAATCTATATAAAAAACTAGAAAAACAAAATAATAATACAAAAGTTATTATAAATTATAAATTATAAACTGAAGTGAAAATTAGAAATGAGAAATTACAAGGGAAGGAGGGGTGTTCTAAATAATATTTGACAAATCTCAATGTACAATAGCTAATTTCCAAAAGTTGTAAAATATAATAAACTAAAATATTAAGCAATCCATGTCTTTACACATCTGGGTAGAGTACGCTTGCAACAAAATAAATCTGAAAAAAAGACAAAATATTAATTAATGATTAAACACACACACACACACATATATATATATATGGAAACTAGGGGAGAAAAAATGCATTCATCATCGTCTTTCTATATATATATATATATATGTATAAGAATATGTATTTTACAGATCACTTTGAAAAATGCATTGGAAGTATATATTTTACATAAGACTAATTTTTAAGGAGGTAGCTAGTCCGCATGACGTTAAGTAGAGTTTGAACATAACTAAAAAGAATCAAAATTTCTTGTCTCCTCACCGACTTTAATTATAAACTTCTAAAACTTTTAAGTGATGATCTCACGTTCATTGGTATCATCTAAAAAAATTTAAAAGATCAATTCAAACAGTGCAAACTGGGATGATTAATCAATACGTTGGTCAATGCCTAACACCAACTATATATATAGAGATTATTGGATTAAAGATGGAAGTTTAACTCATTTAATTAAACAAGCTGCTGTACTTATATTAATTCAAAGTCATGATTGGCATACTATTTTAACTAGTTTGCACGACTCTCTCTCTCAGCTATTAGATAGGGTGTTACTAGTACAATTAGTAATAATCATCTATAACATATTGATTGAGCTGCATTATTGCATATTTTACACATTTAAAACTAATATATTTTTAATTATTTTATTATTTTATCATTGGTTTTAGATGGAAAAATTGATTAAGAGGCATAAATCCAAGTTGTGAATTAAATTGATTAAAAGCATAGTTTATGCTTAATTTTAAACTTGTGATTTATTTGGGCAATAAGTTCTTCACATGCACAACACACTTTTAATATTTTATTTTTTTCATCTCTTGTTTAATTTTATTTTAGTTTCTTTATCTTATTTTATTTTATTTTATTTGTCTAGTTTTATTTTTATTTTATTTCATTTTATTTTATTTTATTTTTATTTTTATTTATTTTTATTTTTATTTTTTTTTATTTTCTGCGCTTGGTCAGCAGACCAAAACGACATGTTGTTTTGAACTATTTGATTTCTGCCGTTTGAGCTAAACGACGTGCCGTTTTGTCTAAGGATAAAACGACATGTCGTTTTGAATGTTGGTCGTTTCTGCCGTCTGAGCTAAACGACGTGCCGTTTTGTCAATAGACGAAAACGACACGTCTTTTTCAGTTGTCTTCAACCTCCCACACCTTTGCCTCGAGCTACAATGCCACCGTGCACAGCAGCTTCGAGCTGCCACCGTGGGCCGTCCTCCGCCCACCTACAACCACCAGCAACACCAGACGACGCCGGCGATCATTCCCCACTCCATGCACGGCCAGTCCGACGCCACCGTGAGCCGTCCTCCGTCCAGTGCACCCTCATCCAAGCTCCTCCACCACTGTGAGTCATCCTGCAGCCGCCAGCAGCAACAGAGGACGCCGGAGATCACTTCTCCGCCGCCCAGTGAAGCCCAGAACCACGATGACTTCGCCAACGCACCTTCTTCAACCTCACGCCATGCATGTTTACGGGCCAGCAGCTCAACCACCTCTGCACTCCTCCACAGCCACCTTGAGCCACATCCACGTCCAACTGCATTCGGGAATGGAACAGAAGCATGCATGCAGGAGAAGCATGGAGCGGAAGAAGAAAGGAAAGAAAAAGAAAAGAAGAAGAAAAGAAAGAAGCTGCGAAGGAGAAGCAGAGAAGAAGAAACAGAAAGAAACGAAAAAAAAAATAAAGAAAAGAAAGAAGAAAGAAGAAAGAAGAAAAGAAAATGCATGCATTCTGGCCGACGCTGAAACGAAAAAAAAAAAGAGAAAATGCATTGCATGATGCGAACGTGGGAAGTAGAGGAAGAAACGGAGAAGAAGAGAAAGAAGAAGAAGAAGAAATGGCACGCACTGGCCGACCAGAAAACATGCATGCGGAGAAAAGAAGAAAAGAAAAGAAAGAAAAGAAAGAAAAGATGCACATGGGCGGATTGAAGGCAGATGAGATTCCTCTGCACATGGGACATTATGGACATATGTAACGCAGATGAAGTTTTGAAGCCTATATAAGGCTTGGAAGCAGACTTGGGAGAATAGAGAGCGGATGTTAGAAGCTCAGTAGAGTAGTCTAGGAGTAGTCTGTAGAATTTTAGGAGAAAATGCAGATGAAGTGAGGGAGTTTGGTGATGCAGTTGAGAGCCTAATGGACCAACTGTGTTATCAAACTGTTCTCCTTTATCTGCAGTCTCCACTTTTATTTTATTTTTTTTATTTTAATTTATGTCATTTATTTTTCAGTACTTTTAATTTCTGCACTTTTATTTTACTATCCTTTATTTTACTGTCCTTTATTTTCTACACTTTAATTTCCAGCACTTTTATTTTATTGTCATGTAATTTTCTGTTATTTATTTTCTGCAATTTATTTGATGTCATTTAATTTTCCAGCTCATTTAAATTTCAGTCTTTTAATTTTCAGCAATTTAAATTCATTGTCTTGCATTTTAATTTCTTTAATTTTCACTGCAATCTCAAACAATCAAGTCAACAAAATGAATCTGGTTCACGACCAGTAAATCCTCTTTTCACTACACTCTTCCATCCATTGTAAATATCATCACTTTTTATTTTTATTTTTTTCATCGTAAATATTCCCACCATTTTTCACGAGTTTATTTTTAGCACTTTCCCTGTGGAGACGATCTAGGAATTTATTCCTAATTACTACGCGACACGCTCCTGCACTTGGGATAGCCTTTGGGCTGCTCATTTCCGAACGAGTCACACATCCACCCCATATAATCGATTCACAGGGACCACAACACACAAATAAGTTAATAACACATACAAGAAAGCAGATATAGTAGAGTACAAGAGTTAAGACAGTGCACACGACAAAGCATAAGATTTATACACCTGAACATGAAAAAAAAAATTCTCCAATCATCTCAAAATTCTTCAAAGTCGAGCATT
Source organism: Pterocarya stenoptera (assembly GCA_003123785.1). Taxonomy (NCBI): domain Eukaryota; kingdom Viridiplantae; phylum Streptophyta; class Magnoliopsida; order Fagales; family Juglandaceae; genus Pterocarya; species Pterocarya stenoptera. Next base: position 118,113 of record QEOT01004923.1, read on the forward strand.
TGAACAAATCGGAGAAAGAGAGTACTGACTACCGAGTGGCTGCGAGTCTGCTGCGACGGACGGGACGAAGTGTGGCCAAAGACGCCTAGGGTTTTCGCAAGAGGAGTTGGGGAATATTGGGGAAAAGTGAAAATGAATTGGGTAGGGGGGAGGGGGAGACGCCAGGCCCGTTCTTGAAACGGCGGCGTTTGGTTCTCAATTGGACCCAAACGGCGCCGTTTCTGGTAAGTAAATTGAAAAAAAAATAATTGGGTAACCCAATTCTTTGTTTGGCCTGCAGTGACTAAAACGGCGCCGTTTGGGACCTATTTTGAATCAAACGGCACCGTTTATGGGAAAGCAGCTCCCATGTGTTTTTTTGGTGATTCTTTTATCTTTTTGGCACATAAATGAATTAAAAACATTATTTAAATTAGTAAAATTAAAACAAATAAACTATTTAATGTGGATTATTTAATTAACTCATTAAAAAAATAATTAATGATAAATAATATAGTTATAAGTATAATAAAGTATATAATAGTTATAAGTTTATAACTATAACTCATTATAATATATAGTTAATGATATATAATACAGTTATAACTATAACTCATTATAACTTATACTAATATATAATATAGTTATAATAAATCACTATAATATGGTATAACTAAACTAATATAACTATTAGTATAACTATATAATAGGATTAGTATAAAGTATTAGACTATTAGTAATATAGTATAGGCTAGAAGCTATATATTAGTAATATTAGTATAAGTATAATTGTATAAGTATAACTGTAGTCTATAGTCTATACTTATAACTACACTAAATCATTATAACTTATACTAATATATAATATAGTTATACCTATACTAAATCATTATAACTTATACTAATATATAATATAGTTATAATTTATAATAAATCACTATAATATAGTATAACTAAACTAATATAACAACTAATATAACCATTAGTATAACTATATAAATATATAGTAGTATTAATAGTCTATACTTAATTATAATATAGTATAATTATATATAAAAATATAAAAAATATATAGAAATTATTTACATTCGGTTCGGTCCAGTCTGAAAAACCACCGGACCGTGGACCAGACAGAATGAATTCGGTCCAAAAAAAATTGGACTGGACCTGACTGGACCAAATCCGGTCCGGTCCAATTTTCTTGGTCCGGACCGCCCGATGCTCACCCCTACCCTTTAGTGCAATTGAGACAACCTCCCGCTTGTTTATATCTCTTAAAAGCTTTATTTATTTTTGGAGATGAGATAAGATGAGTTGAAATTAAAATTAAAAGTTAAATAAAATATTATTAAAATGTATTTTTTAATAATATTTTTGTTTTAAAATTTGAAAAAATTGAGTTGTTTATTTTATTTTGTGTAGAAACTTAAAAGTTATAATGATTAAATAAGATGAGTAAAAAAGAATTGTGAAAACAAACTAGACTTAAATCTAATTGCTTCATCTAAGCCTCTTTTGCTTGATCATCATCTTTAGCTAGATGGTTAAAAATATGAAATAAATTAAAATGAATAAAAAATTCGGTAAAAAACTTCTCATAATGTAAACATAATAAACGTAAGATTTTAATAAAAGTTTTGATGTTGAGAGTTTAAAATCATGATTGATCATACTTATGTTTATATTATGCATGACGTGTCTTGGTTTATCTGAATCAACTGATTGTTTTGACTTATTTGATTTATCTTGCTTGATTGGTCAACACACTTAACCTTGTGTGCGGCACTGGCTCCATGTCCTGCTGCAGGAAGATGAGCTGCTGAGATAGTATTCTGGCATACTATGGTGGACTATGCTTGAATCATTCCACATCTATTCTAAAACTGCATTGGTACCATACATCTGAATGGTCATTTGATTAAACTGTTTTGATCTTATCCTACACTTAAACTTAAGAAAACTTAGGTGTCTTATACAAATGAGATGCATAACATAATAAGTACATAATTATAATTTTTGAATCTGAACATAATGCAGAATAACATGATTGTGTGCTATGCTGGATGACATGTTTGTATAATCATTATATGTGAGATACATAAATATTGACTTTCAAGAATTGGCTTTAATAATAAGTTATCTAAATTGACATGTGATGATTCTAATTTGTGATCAAATTACTAACATTGCTGTGCTGCTTTTTGAATTTTACTTTGTAGCTCGTCACCTATACGAAGTATAAAACTTCACTATATCCGTCTTGGAAAACATGTTCTAATATCTCACTTAATTAAATTTATTCTGTAGAAAATAATCAATAAATAGTCTGTTTAATATAAAATCAATAAATGCTTAAATCTTAAATTATTTAAATATTAATAACATATTTTCACGTTCAAATTATAATTTAGTAGAATACTTGGGCTATAATACTATTAAAATAAGTCTACTTTTTTTTATAATTAATATAATTATTCAATCTTACAAGAAATATAATAAATACTAATATCATTTAATTATTCTTGACATATTTCTTTATTTTAAATTTACAACTTTAATAGCATAAATATATCAAAACCTATTATAATAAATATTTAAAGTGTTTAAAATAAAATAAAATAAAAGATTAAACACTTATTATTCACTATTCGAATCGAACAATAAAATTAACAATAAATCACATAGTCTAATTTTCTTAATTATTTTCTGTAGGAAAAAATAAGGTTTTTGGCTAACATAATTATTCAATTAAGATTAAGCCCATCTTAACATATATATTATAATAGTTTTCTAAAATATATAAAACCAAGCTTAACATGAAATTTAATCCAAGCATAAGATATAAATCTAAATTAATATTAAAAAAAATCTGTCAAAAAAAATATCTAAATTAATATTCATTCACTATAAACTTAACTCAAAACATAAGTCCAATTTCAAATCAAACGCAGCCCAAGTCCTAAGTAAGCCCAGTCCAACAACAAGGCCCATGTAAAATAAGACAAGCTTTAAACGCATTCTGTAGTGTGCAAGGGCAAAAACGTGATTACGCAAAAATGTTTTTCCCAAAAGGCTTTTACGGAAGCTGAAGTAAAGGGTTGGAGGGTATTTTTGAAATTACAAAAAGCATGCAGGGGCTTTACGGGAAGGATAAAAACCAAAACAATGAAAAGTGAACTACATTATTAAGTATAATTATTTCATTATTGCGTTGGCAGGTCTCACATTCCTTGATAATGTTCTTATCTCAGTTTTCATGCCAGGCCAGTAAAAATCACTTCTAGCTCGATGTAGTGACTTATGAAAGCCTGAATGACCAGCATGAGGACTTGCATGGATGAAGTGCAAGATTTTTAATTTTAGCTTAGCACAATTAGGAATGTAGATCCTTCTTTTTTTGAATAAAATCGCTCATTTCCAAGAATAACCAGCATTGGTTGATGGAGTTAACTGCAATTGAGTAAGCTGCTGCTTGACAACTTGGTCAACCTCATAAGCTTGCTTGATTTCTTCAAATCAAACTGGATTAGGGACAGTTATGGTGAGAAACACTGAATCTTCATCATTTGCACCTATTCTGGATAAGGCATCAGCAACCTTATTGTCCACACCCTTCTTGTACTAAACAGAAAAGTCATAACCAAGCAACTTTGACAGCCACTTTTTTTGAGCAGGGGTGCCAATCGTCTGTTCCAGCAGGTACTTTAAACTGTGATGATCAGTCTTCACAATGAAGGAGCTTCCAAGTAAGTAAGACCTCCATTTCTTGACTGCCAAAATTAATGCCAGGAATTCCTTGTCATAGGTTGACAGCAGCAGGTTTCTTCCTTTCAAAGCTTGGCTTAAGAAGGCCAATGGTCTTTGCTCCTGCATTAAGACAACTCCTACACCACTAGCACAAGCATCACATTCAATTATAAATTGTTTAGAAAAATCAGATAATGATAAAACAAGAGGTTGTGTTATAGCTTGTTTAAGATTTTCAAAGGCAATGGTTGCTTCAGCAGTCCACTTGAAGGCTTCTTTCTTCAGCAAGGCAGTGAGTGGGGCAGCTATGATGGCATAATGCTTGATAAATTTTTTGTAGTATCCAGTCAAGCCAAGAAACCCTCTCAAGGCTTTCACAGTCTTTGGTATGGGCCATGTTAACATTGAGTCCAGATTCTTTTGATCTGCTTAAACCCCTTCCTTGGAAATGAGGTGCCCTAAGTACTGGATTTCAGGATAGGCAAAGTGACACTTTGATTGTTTTGCATACAACTGGTGTCTTTCTAAGGTATGCAACATAGAAGCTAAGTGGTCCAAATGTAACTGAAAATCTCGACTGTAAATGACTATATCATCAAAAAATACAATGACAAATTTTTGCACAAAAGGCCTAAAGACATCATTCATGAGGCCTTGAAATGTGGAAGGTGCATTGGTGAGTCCAAAGGGCATTACAAGGAACTCATAATAACCCTCATGTGTTCTAAAGGCTGTTTTTAAAATGTCATCTTCCTTCATTCTGATCTGATGGTAGCCAGATCTAAGATCAATTTTAGAAAATACACTTCCTTCAAAGAGCTTATCTAGTAATTCATCCACCACGGGTATATGGTACTTGGCTTTGATTGTTGCTTCATTGAGTACCCTATAGTCTATATACATGCACCAAGACCCATCTCCTTTTCTTACCAAGAGTACAGGTGAAGAGAAAGGAGATTGATTGGGCCTTATGACACCTGATTGTAATAACTCAGTGACTATTTTTTCAATTTCAATATTTTGATAAAATGGGTATCGATAGGGTCTTACACTCACTGGTGTTGTACCTAGTTTTAGGTTAATTTGATGGTCATGAGACCTTTGAGGGGGAAGGCCTTTAGGCCATCAAAAACTCTTTTGAATCTGTCCAGCAGGTGTGAGATTTCCTGAGGTATCTCAGGTACCATTTCTTAAGATTGAATAGATGTGATTTGCAAAAATAGGCCTTTATAGTCTACTGAGGAGAGTGTAACAAGTTCAATGTCATCAACTAAATGGCTAGAAGTAGAAACTAAGCCCTTTAAAAAAATCAGGTTGCCCTTATAAGTGAATTTCATGTGAAGCTTACCCAAATCCCATAAAATGGGACCTAAAGACAGCAACCATTGGATCCCCAAAACCACATCACAACCACCCAGGTCCAAAGTCAGCAACTCAGTTTCGAAGGATGTGCCTTGAACATGTAAGGTTATCCCCTCACATCTCCCCATACTATTGATCATGTCACCATTGGCAATCTTGATTGGCATAGGGACATCATCATGAATTAGCAGGCCACATTTCTTTGCCACTATAGTATCCACAAAGTTGTAGGTACTACCAGTATCTATCAAAATTGTGACCCTTCTCCTCTTTAACTGGCCCCAAACCCTCATGGTTTTTAAGCTAGGAGTTCCCAACATAGCCTGCATAGAGATGGAAGCAACTGTGGCCATATCCTGCAGCTCTTTGTCAATTATAGCTAAAGGATAGTCAGAATCTTCCTCTGGATTCAATGGTTCTAATTGAGACAAGTCCATGCTCTCCAAGATATACAATCTTGGCTTAGAACATTTATGGCCTTCCTGCCATTTGTCATCACAAAAGAAGTAAAGCCCTTTCTTCATTCGGTCTTGCATCTGAGCATCTGATAATCTCTGGTAAGGCAGTTTGGGGCCAGTATTTTGGAATTAATTAGAAGAGGTCCCAAAATTGAAGGGGTTTGAGGTGGCCTCGGTGACTGAACTGTGGAGTTAAAGGAATTGTTCCTCCATGGTTTTCTTGTGCTCACCACATATTGCTCCTGAATCTTGGCAAGACCAAGGGTATCATTCAAAGTTTTGGAACTTAACATCCTCACAGACAGCCTTACTTCATCCCTTAAGCCACTTAAAAAGTAGCTCAATTTATTCTGTTTAGAAATGCCTCTTACTCGATTGGAGATTAACTCAAATTCTGTTTTATAGGTGGTGACAGAGCCCACTTGCTTCAACCTTGCAAGAGATTTCATTGGGTCATCATAAGGAGATGAGCTAAACCTTACTTGAATTGCTTAGGTCAGATCCTCCCAAGAATGAAAAACTCCGGCGTCACTGGCATCTTGAAACCAAACTAATGCTTCTTCATCCATATGGAAGGAGGCAATAAAGATCCGCTGCCCTGGTGGTACTTGGTGGTATAGTAAATATTGATTAGCCCTATACACCCAAGCTGAAGAATCCCTACCAACAAATCTGGGAAACTCAATCTTGATACCCTTCAAAATATTTCTGTCAACTGGTTCTCGAAAGGGTGGCACTGGTTCTCGAAAGGGTGCCTTTGGGTCTTGAAAGGGTGCCTCATCCCCACTTTCGTGTGCGTCATGCACATTCCTTGCAGCCTCCTCATGACCCACTGAACCATTGAAGGAAAGTTTTGAAATCTGTTGCAAAATTTCTGTGAACCTTTTATCTTGGTTTTCTCGATCAAGTCTTGCCGTTTTTTGCTGTTGAACCACGACAGCAAAGGTGTCCTTGAGTTGTTTCTGTTGTCGATCATGCTGCTGCCAAAGATAAGTCAAGGAATCAAGCACTTGAGCATAAGATCGTGTGCCTTCTGCCATGGCTCTGGATACTAATGGACCCAATTCTTTAGACAGGCTTGGAAAGAGAAGAGTTAAGAAGGAAAGAAGAAGATTACGTAAGAAGAGAAGAACTTCGGAAGGAGAGAAGGGAGAGAGAGAGATCAGGAGGGAAATCAGTGTTGAATATACTTTGTTGCCTTTCCTTCATCATTCATTCTGTTTTTATAGTTACAGTGATGCTGAACGACACCGTTCATATTTACATCAAATGTGCGTTTCACTTATGAGCTAAACGACTGGTAGCACTTATTATCTCTATAACAATTAAACACGTAAACGACACTTAGTAGACTATTAATAGAATTAACTAACAGTTCTTCATGCTCGATGCTTTCAGCACAGTTGCCTTCCTGATTGGTCCAGACCATTACATTGTGATTCATTCTTGTCATTTTGTTTTGAGTTTAGGTTTATGACTCAATTTGGAGTACCAAATTTTTTTTCTTCTTCTTTTGAGTCGAACTACATTGCTTAACATTTTAAGGTACTATTTGGATAGTGAGTTGGGATGAAAGTTGAATAAAATATTATTTTTTAATATTATTATTGTTTTAAAATTTAGTTAAATTGTTTATTATATTTTGTGTGAAAATTTAAAAAAATTATAATGATAAGATGAGATGAGATAAAACACTTCTTTCCAAACGGTGCCTAAATAATATTGTTGCTCTTTCAGAAGTTTAGGTCCTTGAGATTTTCTGGCATGTGATCTTTCAAATCCACAATGAGCAATGAATAATAATTTTCTCGGGATGCATTTTTTTTTTAAATTTTCATGTTGTAATTATCCTTTTTGAATTATCGTAAAATTTTTAATTTTCTATAAGCTGGGATTGGATGTGACGACGTACCTCTGAAGTCTTTTTTGTTTTTTTTTTTCCTTTAAGAAAAGGAAGGAAAACCTCATGAATCTGTAGGGTTATCTTTTTTTAGTAAGTATTTCAAGAAGGATATTGAGGGGGTTTGGACATATATAAAATTTGTTCTGAACCAAACGTAATAAAAAATACCAATAATTCAACGTCTTTGAATTAATATTGTCTATTATATTCAGAGTTTTTAATCATTTTTTATATTCAGAGTTTTTATTTCAACTTAACCAGATGGTATGAAAAGAGAGAGAATTATGAAATAATAAACAACAGTATTAGTAAGTACTATAAGAGCACTGGCATTGGACTAGTCAAATGCTAGTGAATCCAAAATATATCTAAGTTTTGTTTAAATAACCTGCATAATATAAAGGAAGTGTTCTAAAGAAATCTCCAAAATTGGAAAGTCACTATTCACCCATCAAACCAATATTTTATTCACAAATAATCAACATGGCTTTATTAAATTCTTTTTAAAATTTTCATAAGTAAACAAGGCTATATTATGTCCAGATTTTTCAGGAAATATTTTTTTGTAAACAATGCTATATTATGTTGGATAATTAGGTTGATATAAAAAATAGTTTGAAAATATTAATTTTAAGTAAAAATTAAATTATTAATTAATATATAGAGTGCATTTGCAAAATATAAAAAGAATTATTATTAAAATATATAATATTATATTATTATTTTGATTTTGGGATTAATAGTCTAATGTGGATTAATATCTTCAATGACTTTGGCTTTAGCCAAATCCTCAACTTTTAACCAAATTTTGAACTTGCTCTGGCTTAAGCCACTGAATGCAATACCAATTACAAATACAGGAATTTCCCAGTTAGCAACAGTCGTCTATTTCGAATAACAAACTGTCCATTCATTATTCAAAATTCATCTCTTATCTCCTCATCAAAATTCTGGTGTTCAGTTCGGTAGGGTCTTTAAGGGATGGTTATTAGGTTCTGTTGGTAGCTAGATGGAGACTAAAGTAAAGTTGTTTTGTTGTTTTGCCTATTGAGTTGTCCTTTTATGTATTTGTTTGGATATTATATATATATATATATTTATATTTGTTTTGTTGTTGATTTGATTTTTATTATATTTCTCTTTTTACTTTTTATGTTTAAAGCAGAAGGAAGATAGTTTTAGTGGTAGTGTTGGTGGTTCAGCTCATACTTCATTTGATGAAGGAGAGGCCTGAAATGTTCATGAAAGAAGATTTGTGCAAGTTTGAGTCTGCTTCTGAATTTTGAATGTATGTACACACTGCACTCGTAGGAAAGATGACTGCAAACTGTGATAAAGAGAGATTATGATAAAGAGATTGAGATAATGTAAACTGTGACTAAAGAGGAGTATTTGGCCTCTTTAAGAAGGTAAAAGACTCTTAAATATTACTAAGCATAGACTTTAATCCACTACCATGGCCATTTTCCCTAATCATAATGAAAAATGTTAAATATACTTAAGAAAAATTTATAAAAAAATTTATTTTTTTACATGTCAGTTATTGATACATTAAAAATCATGAAATTTAAAATTTAAAATTTGAATTTAAAAAAAAAACTAACGTAACGAGTCTTGCAAGTACATGTAGTACTACGGCTTCTCGAGAGGAGTATCAAGTATAAGGTAATAATATTATATACATGCACCATCATAATGGCAGATGGGAAGGTAAGAGTCCATGCAATCTCTCTCTCTCTCTCTCTCTCCCCAAAATTAAACCATCTAACAGTGTGAATCTCATTTGTCTCATCGTCGCATTATTTTGAACTTCAGATTTGCAAGGCTGACTTCACATGCCCATCATATTTTTCAACAGGTGCAAAGAAACTGATAAAGCGTATTCTTGATCCAAACCCTTTTACAGTGAGCTCAACAGCTTTTCTTATAAGAAATTTATTTGGCCTCGTTTATTTTCACAATTCTTTTCAATTCATATTTTTTAATTATTACAACTTTATCAAATTTTCACAAAAAATAAAATAAACAATTCAACTTTTTCAAATTTTAAAATAAAAATAATATTAAAAAAATATATTCTAACAATATTTTATTCAACTTTTTAACTTTGATTTCAACTTTTTTCATCTCATCTGCGAAAATAAACAAGCCCAATTGTCTTTCTATCCCCTCATTTCCTAAATTTTATTACATTGTAGATAGGTTAGGTGAGCAATTATGGAATATGAAATGATGCATACTCTGAGGAGCAGCAGAATGTAAATCTTGATGATGTAGATGCTGTATTCAATGACTCAGAGGTAAGACTTCTTGGTCCAGTTTTCCATTTATTTATCCTAGTGAAGATGTCCGGTTAATGTGCTAGTAATTAATGACTTTTAATAAAAATTAGTTCACCGTCCTAGTTCCATCGCTCGAATCTCAGCACGAAGTTTTTTGGTTTGTTCCCATGGCATTATAAACTAACAAAGTAGTCTATGTATGCTTATTCTGCAGGAACATGTTGTTACATAAAGAAAGGAGAGACTTGTATGTATGTATGTATATATATAGTGGTTTCAAAGATCTTTGTAGCACCGGAGGGTAATTAATTATAATCTGAAGATCATGAACATGAATTTTCTTTTTATTTAAAAAAAAACTTGTGCAAGTACTCTAGCAGTCTTATATTATATATTTATGGTTCCTGCAGGGTTTTCATGAAAATGAACATAACAAAGCCATTACTTCCTCCGTTTCTCCAAATGATCATCCCCAGGTACTATATCATTTCTCCCTAAATCAAGGTAAGCTTCATTGCCATGTAATCAACTGCTGATTCTCCCTTGGGTGGATATTTGCAGTTCTCGGAACAATTGTTTTGGAATAAAAACCAATCTGATTTCGGATTTTATTTTATTTGCAGGAATCGTTTTTTCAGATGCTTGGAACAAGGACCAAATGAGACTATTCGTCCTGAAACCAGTTCAATTATCTGATGTGAATAAGCTTAAACCACATTTGTTGAAGTGTAAAACTCATAGATATGTTCCTTGTAAAATTAGTATTTTGCATTGTGACGTAAACAAAATATGTAGTATTGTGTGTGTTGATGTCTATTATTATTTATTTTGTTTTATAAAAATTTGAACTGGCAATAAAAAAATTTAAAATGCCTATAAAAATACTTATTATAGAAAAGTTAATAAACATAAAGGCTATAAAAAAAGGAAAAATCTAGTTGTAAGCGATTCTGTGTACTAATTTGTACACTCATTCAATATGATTGATCAGAAAGTAGACTTTATTGAAAACAATACTAATTTGAATTTAAAATATGAAGACAACATTATTAGTGCACAGATTGGTACACAAACTTGCTTGTATATAGCAAAACTCAAAAAAAAAAAAAAAAAAAGCCTTTTAAAAGTGTTCAAAAAAAAACAAAAAACAAAAAACAAAAAAAGGGTATAAAACCCAAATATCTGATTGCAAGCTGGATAACCGAGTTTAAAGCCAACCCAATTCCAAAATATTTGCTCGGGTTTTGAGCGGGTTTACCTAGGTGAATATCTGCCCCCTTTTAAAAACCCGGATTCGGATTCTCAATCATATGAAAATTAAAAGAATAAGGCACATTCAATATTATGTGTGAAGCACCAAACTTATAGCCAATCACAACCTCATGTCATGTACCATAGAAAATTCTGGTAATGACTTCTTAATGGCAGGAAAAGTAGTAGTTCCTACCATTAAGAAGTAATAATGGTCCTAATGGTAATATATAAAAACACGACCAAACTATTGAGGAATTTATATGATCATATTGAATTGAGCAAGAAATACCATCATTGTTGTTCTGTCTCCACATGCAGATGATGGTTGCCCTCCCGACCATCGTTATCCCCATCGTTCATGTTATCCATTCCAAAATCATCATCAATTGATGGATCAATAGGCATACACTCCCCATCGACTCAATGCAATGGATTGGACATCGTTGACTCATTTTCAAGAACAGGCCCATAGTTGTTGAGATCAGGTTCAACGTCATCCTCTGCAACTCCATCAGAGGATTCGTCGTCATCATCCCTATCCTCAACAGACGTGGTACTCGTGCCAAGGTTGTAAACATTCCTATTTGTTTTCTTCTATACGATGTGCCAACTTCCCCCCAAGCTAGGGTTCTTTAGGTAAAATACTTGTAATCCTTGGCACTCTAGGGCGAAATGCTCATCTTTGTACCATTGCCTAGATGTATTCACACTCGTTTAATGGTCCCTAACATGTATCCCCTTTCTTGTGTCGCCAATGTCCCACTAAACACAGTTAAACAAGTATACCTTACGCCAACCCATGTAGCATAATTCTATAATGTCATGCAACACACCACAAAAGTCAGCAGGCAACCCTTGATGCTCGCCATGAACCACCACCTGCTATTTTGGGTGTGCCGATGCATTTCACGGCCCTTCCTATGAAACTTAATTTCATTCATTATACATCAAGCATATGATGCGACCCACAGATCTGGACCACATGCTAATGCATATATGTCATCCGTCACCTCAGCTGGACTCATTGCCTGCAAGTCTCGAATCTAATTACAAAGGTTGATAGAAGAAATTATAGTTACTAAGAACGCAATGTACTTGATAAAATTATATGTATAGGTATGGTACGATATCTTACCCATGCTCTAAACCAATGTGAAAATTAACTTTGATGCCTAAGTTCAATGTTAGTCTGGTCCTTTTATTTGATAATGTTATAGTGCTCTCCGCAAAATATCTATACGTTAGGCAGAGATTGAGCCTTCTGGATGGGCTCTGTTGCGAACGTACCTGCTTGAACTTCCCTAGATATCTCTCAAAAGGGTACATCCATCTATACTGCACCGATCCTACTATCAATGCCTCTTCTAGCAAATGAATAGTAAGGTGTACCATGATATCAAAAAATGCAGGTAGGAATATCATTTCTAATTTATAGAGAATGATAGGGATATTTGCTTGAAGTTGATGCAACACTGATAACGTCAATGTTTGTGCACATAATTCTTTGAAGAACGAGCTTAACCCTATTAAAGCTTGATGAACATCGGGTCGTAAGTACCCACCAACCACAATCTTCAGCAGTGTTTGCATGAAGATATGATAATCATGGCTTTTCATTTCTGTAATTTTCCCTTCACTTACGTTGACACATTGGGCAATATTTGCAGCAAAACCATCAGGAAATTTCACTTCTAACAACTAAGCACAAAAGTTCATTTGCTCATTTAAATTTAACATGTAGCATGGAAGACTTATAGATACATGATTACCATCATGTTGTAAATGCAATTCTTTCCTGATTCCGAAATGCACCAAATCCCTACGTGCATTGGCGGAGTCCTTACTTTTTCCTTCAATATTCATCAATATGCCCCCTTTATCACATATGTTTTTTTCAATATGCATTTTGTCCAAGTTATGTATCAATCCCAAGTCTAACTAGTAAGGAAACTCAAAGAATATACTTTCTTTTTGTCCAATTAAGTTCACTGGGTATCCGTTTCCTCTTCTGTGCAGATTTACCAAACTGCACATTTGAGACCCCAACTAATTGTTGCACCAAAGCCTCTCTCGCTAGCCGTTCGGGTTGGACACGGTGCTCCTCGTACCCATTAAAAGCATTTTTTTCCGTCTCCAAAGGTGCTTTGGCACCAACCACCCTTGTAGCAATATTTGCAGCCATAGACCAACCACAGAGAATCTGTTTCAACAGTACATGCAGGGCTTGCCATCTTTTGTGCTCCACCCAAAAAAACTTGCATAAGCAGGGAAGTCATTGATAGTCTAAAGTAACGTTGCATGCAATCTAAACATTTGCTTACTGAATACATCATATGTATGAATACCCTCTTCCCATAACTCCCAAAGCTCATCGAGTAGAGGACACAAAAACACGTTAATATCATTTCCTGGTGCCTTAGGACCAAGGATTAGCAACGACATCATCAAGTATTGATTTTTCATGCACGACCAAGGGGGCAAGTTGTAGGGCACAAGTAGTACCGACCATATGCTGTATGGTTTGGCCATGTTATTAAATGGGTTAAAGTTATCACTCGCTAGACCAAGTCTAACATTGTGAGGATCTTGGGAAAACCAATCATGTTTGTTATCAAACTCTTTCCATACCCTAGAATCTGCTGGATGTCTCATGCAGCTTAGATAGTCAACACGTTCTTCTACATGCCATCTGATGGCTTGGGTTGTCTACTTTGACATAAACAACAACTGTAAGGGCGGCTTCAAAGGGAAATACCGGAGAACCTTTTGGGGTATCCTTTGTTAGTTACTTGTGCTTGAAACCCATCTAGATGCGTTACATTTAGGGTACTCATCTCTCATGGCATTATCCTTCCAAAATAATGTACAATCATTTTGGCATACATGTATCTTTGTGTAACTAAATCCCAACCCACGCTCCAAGCGGCGAGCCTCATGATATGAGTTAGGGAAAAGAGTATTGAGAAATGCAGATTGCGAATGGTTTAGAACCATGTCAAAGGACTTCACAGTCCAACCACCAATTGTGTTGATGTGAAGCAACTTCACTATGAACAATAACTTTGAGAACTTTGCACATCCGACATAAAGTGGCCGTCTTGCGTCATTTACCAATTCGTCGAAGTTAAGATTTCCACCAGCCTCACCGATATTGTGATGTTCACCAGCATTTGCATTAGCCTCATTTCTAGCTGAATTATCCAAAAAAGACCCCACCCGAATGTGATCCAACATTTCGTCGACATCATCAATATAGTCATTATTAGTAGATGCATCATCACCTTTTTCATCAGAAAAATTAACATCATGGAAAGGATCATCCTCCCCATGGAATACCCATTCAATATAAGCTGGATCCATCCCTGTCAAGAATGATTTTCAACTACACTAAGGGGATGGAAAGCTCTATTTCGGCATCTCCTGCATGGACACCTAATACTCCCACATCCAGGTGCATGGGCTTGAGCCATAGCCATGAATCCTCTAACACGTTCAGCATATTCATTGGAGCGCAATCTATCTTTGATATGCACCCAAGCCTTGTCCATCTAAATATTGATGAGAAAGAGTAAAAGTTAATACGGGTTAATAACTTTGATCATTTCGACCAAAATGATCTAAATGGAAGTTCAAGAAGTGGATAGTTTGACACGTAATATTATAGAGAAGGGGAGGAAGTGTTGAATTGGAGTGGAATGTAAGATGATGTGGTCTCTAAAGAGATTGTTATGGCTCTGTCAAATTGGGTGTGCAATGACTATACTAACTTTCAAAAAACGAAAGGTATCTTCATCAATCGATCTCGAAATTCAATGACAAATGGGAACAATGAACTTCCTAGCTCATGCAAACTTATGAGGACAATGATGTGTATAGCCTACAGGTTAAGATGAAAGCGTTGCGAGAATCTGCTTCAACATAAGTCATTGCTAATAATTTTTCAGGTGGCCTATTCTTCACCATTCACATGTTGGTGTATCCAATGTTTGATAATAATAGTGAAGATGAAGTACCTGCTGATCGTTCAATGACGTCACTATAAGAAAAGGTCATTTCTCGGCGATTTCTAAATCGCTGCAAATGGACATTATTTGCAACGATTTTCAACTTGCCGCACGTTTTTAACACTAAACTAGTGTTTTTGTGTTGGACTTCAGTTAAATAGTTTTTTGTAGCGATTGTTTGGGTTTCAGCAAATTTTGGCGTCGGGAAAGGCTCTGTTTCTTATAATCGACTAAACCTGAAAATGAACTGCACAGATTGATCATTGTCTAAAATCACATTTATATAATTTCATATTGGGCATTATTGCATCACTTTTGAATGTAAATTCACTTATATGAAAAATTATATATCACCCTCTTCATCACTGCATAGTACACAAGTTTTAATAATAAAGTGGTGTGTGTCATGAGCTTCAAATGCAAATATTTTTAGAGACATTGATATAGTTATTTTCTTTTGCAGAAATTCAATGAAAAATATAATCAATAAATCCCAAGCAATTAAAGATATTCAAAGGCCAAGATTGAAGGAAAAAGCTGACTTGGAGGTCCAGATTTCGGGTGAATAGGCCAGACATAGAAAATCTTCAATTGAGACAAATTTGGAAACACCCGTAGTCCAGAAGGAAATTGACAGCAGCTCGGTATTTCGGTCATAACGTTCTTATATGATCTCTGATTGATAATATTTTTGGGGCGTTGGAAACTTCACTTCAATACCGACAAATCCATGTCTAATGTAATTTTCCAAATGGGGAGTTTAGGGGGTCAAACGGAGGCTTGAAGTTAGGGCAACAGGAGGGACACGACCCAGTTTTTCAGCTCTGCCTTCCCTCAACCTTTGCTCTGTTATGAAGGCTGTTTTCTAGTGTTGGGTTTTGTGCTTTATTTTAGTTTTCTTATGGAGAATGTTTCCTCGAATTCCATGGCTCTTGTGATGAACTTGGTTGGCTAAACTTTCGTACTAAGGTTAGAGGTGAAGTCTAATGATTTAGATATTGTTTCGGATCAACAATAGAGTTTATATTGTGAGTTTGATTGATTGAATGGTTTTATTATTGGATTCTTTGATTATCTATATATTTATCTTGATTCATTGTGATTTTTGAATACATCGGATGCTTGAAAAATCCCTGTGATATTCAAATGGATTTGTGAATGTTTTAACCATCAATTGTTCATGCTTAATCTTTAGTAATTAGTTTTCTTGGCCTTAACTGCTAAATTTTTCAGTTAGACAGAATCATTATTCTAATTTAACTAAGGTAAATTGATTGGAGACAATATTCTAAATTATTAGATGGATCCTTGAAAACTTAGTCGTTCTCCAGATTAATTTATTTTATCATTTTAGTTATATCATATTACTTTAAAAATCTTCATCTCAATAATTCCTTCATCTATTTGATTGTATGTTCCTTTTAATAATTTGTTTTCATTGTTTAAGTTTATTTTCTTTATCATATAAGTCAATCTCTGTGAATTCGACCCTGTTAGGTACTACAATACCTGTATATTTACAGGTAAAACCGCTTTGAATTTTTAGTTCCCTACTTTGAGTCAAAGTTCAGGCGTAACACAGATTGTACAAAGATGGCTTTTAATGTTGGGAGTGTACCGGGTAATGCTTTACGCTTACCCATTTGCATTATGAAAACCAGAACCAGGATCGTTGTGCCCTGAATCTGGTGGGTGGGGTCATGTATTAAAATATTGATCCCAGGTAGTGTTTTATAAGTACGATGCATGCATATAACATCAAGTTCACCTTTGGGAAGAACCTACATTTGCTGATGTTGGAGAGAAGAAATGAATGCAAATATCAGTTAAAACTTCATAAAAGAAGTTTGAACTCGAACAATTCCTTCTCTAACAAAAAACGGATTTCCAAAAATACCAGCCCATCAATTTTTTCGACTACTAATGATGGCTATGGGATAGTTTTTTAGGGAGCGCTTGGTAGCCGGTTTAGGTGTAAAAGAGAGTTTTACACTATTCAATCATAGTTTGAAACGTATGAATTTTAGAGAATGTAAAATAGATTTGGTTGTAGGATAAAAATGTGAAGAAAGTGCAGGGTTTCACCCTCCCCGATTCTGTGTTTCTCCCCCTCACCCTTCTCTCTCTCTCTCTCTCTCCTCTGAACCTGATGGGTTACCATGTAGATTTTATTCCATATATGACAAAAAAGTATTGACTATTAATTGCTGGCCAAATCAAACACAATACATAAGGAAAAGAAACAAATATTTTTTTTCCGTGATTTGTCTTCTATACAATGATTTTACAGGTTTATTGCATGGATATTGCTAATTTCCTTATCATTATTGAGGTTAACCTGGGCGTCACATTGATTGAAAGAAGGCAATTGTAACACTTCCATAATCGACAGATATTAGGGAGGAAGAGACGAAGACCAAATGGGCTGGACGGAGAAGAAGATTAACCACTTATAGGAATTAACCAACAAAATCGATTTCTTGCACTGGAGAGAGACAAAGAATAGATGGGCTGGAGGGAGAAGAAATCGAACACTGAAAAGAGACGATTCCTTGCACTGGAGAGACAGAGACAAAATTAACCAAGCTCAAAATCGACTCCTTGCTCTGGAGAAAGAGACGAAATTAACCCATCTTACTGGATGGAAGATTCACCAGAGCTGGAGATGAGAGAGAGAGAGAGAGGGAGAGAGAGAGAGAGAGAAACCTATGAGGAAGGAGAACGAACGACTGAAGAGATTGTGGAGAATGAGGGTAATATTCTACAATCGCACTTACGGTAAGTAAAATGAATTCCTTACGTGTTCTAATTTTATTGGATGGTGTAAATGACTCATAACCGGTTTGAAGTTTTTCTCTAGTTTTTTATTATTAATGGAAATACAAAAAAGTTATAAATTTGATACGTTTTCTCCTTGGATGGTGTAAATGACTCATAACCGGTTGTACACGCCTCATTCATTGTGTTATAAGTTATGAGGCATTTTTTAGAACATCTTTCATAATGAAAGTTGGAGTTACGGGAACATCTTTCATAATGTGTGAACAATCTGCACACATAAAAGCAATCCCTCAAGTTATAATTTTTAAACATTTTCAAACAATTCTATAGCTACGGGTATTAATCTGTTAATGTGTTCTCATACATACTGATAAAAAAAAGTCTTGTCTTCTATATAATTGTTTAATGGCAAACCTGCAGATGGGTAATACTCTGATCGGCTTCGTCATTGAATGGAGCCCCCTCTCCCTCCCAAGAAACAACACCACCAAAAGCAGGAATAACAAAAAGTAAAGACTCTCTAGGAACCTGAAAGTAAGAAATTTAATTTATAAAAAGAGACAATAAGCAACTGATTTTATCTCCAATCTAATTTAATTTAAAAAAAAAAAGAAGAAGAAGCAGAGGCATTAGTCATGGTTATTGATTATATCCCTAATCTTCGTCTCTTCCAATGTCTTTTATATATAATATCCTGTTTACGTGTGAAAAGCACTAAAATCAGCAAATTAAAAAAAAAAAAAAACCAAACAAGCATGTGCAGGAGTATTTTGTTGGTATGACAGTTAAATCTCTGAATAAGTAGGTCTCACAGTCCAAGCTTTGCTTACCAAAAGAGTTAACTCAATAGTATAATCAGATATTACGTAAATCTATGCCCTAGTTAAGAGTATGGGGAACAAAAATCTCCAGAAATAAATTATGAAGACCCACCAAGAAACCAGCATAAAATTTAGAATTCAGGATAATAGACAATACAATAAGAAAGGGTTAAGCTTATGAAGCTGTAATGGTTAGTGCAAAGCATTCACATGGTCTGGACAATGGACATGGAACAAAGTAGACTTCAGAACTAATGCAGAAACTGATGGCCATTCCAAACTTCATTGACTCCCATCACGGTTAATTCAGAAGATGATTATTTCTTCTCAGGGAGAAAGTCACTGATTAATAAGGTTTTAAGAAGTTGACATTCTACCTGAAAACTTGCTACTTTGTTGGCCAACTTTTATATTTTCATTGCATGGTTTTGCTTAATTTATGAGAAAGGATTGACTTCTTTTTACATCATTTAGTTCTCTTCTTGTAATGTAAACTCCCCTGCCCCACCCACCAAAACATGGCAGAGGAATACAATCCCATGGATTGGTCCCAACGGAGATCACTATCTTATCAAGGTCAATAACAAAAAACGGATCTCACCTTTCGACTGAAGAAGAAATTCAGATTCTTAAAGAGTTTTTTGCACTCCCTTGTATCTTCATCTCCTTCATCCTATGCACAAATTCACAATCACTATGCACAATCAGCTTTTTGGAATCTCAGGCCGAGTCTTCTGGGGTTGATTGAGGGTAGACGATAGCCATGGGACAAGATCCAATGGCCAGTGGACGCCGAAAAGTTGCTCCGTGTCTCAATTATCTCTGAAATGAAAAAATTTGGGGAGCAACCACAATTTGGCAGTAGCCGCATCACACCCTACGTGGCCTAGCAAAATGACTAANAGGGAGGTGCAGTGGAGCTAGTGGTGGCGAGGGCGAGGCGGCACGGTGGCTGGAGGTTGACGGATCTAGGCCAAATGGGTGGAGAAACCCATGGGAGAGTGAGGGTGCATGAGGGGCGATGGGTGGCTGGGGTAGGTCGATGGTGGCCAAGGGAGGCTCGGGGTGGCGGCATACAGCGAGCTAAGGTGGAGAAACAGTTTATGGGTTGAAACCCATTTTGGGAAAGAGAGGGGGAGGGCTACCGTGCGATGGAAGCTCGATGGTGGCTAGGGGGGAGGTCACGGGCTCGGTGGTGCATGACGGTGGGGCTAGAGGCTAAAGACGGCGGCGGTAGCAACAGCGAGAGGGAGAAACCGTGTAGGAGATCCCATTTCGGGTTGAGAGAGGGGCCTGCGCGTGACGGCTGCCGCGGAGGCTTGAAGCTGGCTGGAGGTGGTCGACATGAGGGGGAGCCGATGGTGGTGGCCGGTGGCACTGCAGGTGGCGCACGGCGGGACTGGGTGAGCTGAGAGAGGGAATCGGGTATGGGGAGGGGGTGCTGCTCGTGAGTGTGATTACAGGACCTTTTGTTTTAAAAAAAAGAAAATATGAGATGACACGTAAGGTGTGCTACAGATCAGTCGCGAACAGTGGTTGATCTGTAGTAAAACTCCTCTGAAAATATCAAAGCCCTAGTTTTCGCATACCCACGGAGGTGTTGATGAGAACAGGATGGCTATGTGCAAGGGCGGAATTAACCATCGTATTTTGGATCTGTGGTCAATCTAATGAATTCCCCATCAACATGCAGATGTTTCAGACAGCCTGCTGGAATGGTTTGTACGAAATAACCAATCTCAACAAAAGCCCTAATTCCTACCGAGAAATTTCATCCCAAGTCATTATTGGGTTTTAGTGAATGGGAATTTAGTTAAAAAAATTTTGCGACGACTTATTCTCATAGCAATAGGATTGATTTTCCACCAAAATTAAGTCGTCGGTCATTATGTCATGGCTAGGGGTGTCACTGGTCCGGTTTGGTCCGGTTTTGGAAAAATTTGGGACCGAGCCGGTCTGCACCGGTTTTGTATTTTCAAGAATCGATTTCTCACCGTTACCTCCCTAAACCGATACTTCTAGTTTTACCAGTTCCGGTCCAGTTTTTGGGTTTTAATAGACTATATTATATAATATATATAATAGTATATTATAGTATATAATACTATAGTGATAATATATTGTAGTATATTATAATATATATTATAATTATATTATAGACTATAGTGATATAGTATTAGTATAACTATTAATAGAATAGACTATAGTGATATAAGAGTTTAAAATTGAGTATTATATTAATTAGTAATTTATCATATAATACAAAACTATTTTATATATAATTATATATTATATATAATTATTATGTACAATATAAAAAATTATAATATATATATGAACCAGTTCGGTTCGGTTCGATCTGATTTTTGAAAATGAAAAATCAGAACCAGACCGATTTTGACCGGTTTGAAGAAAAATAAAACCGATACTGGACCGAACCAAACCCATCTGTTCGGTTTGGTTCTGTCCGGTTTACTGGTTCACCGGATTTTTTTTACACCCCTAAGTCATGGCAACAAATTGTATCTTTCCCACGCACAGACTTGGTGCCAGAAGCCAAGTATTTCCCACCATGGTTAGCCTTGGGAAAAAATTTTGTGGGATAAAGTCATATTTCTTATAGTGATATATAATCTCATGCCAATCATGTAAGATATTCTTATTTAGAAATTAGAAAAGATGACCAAAAGTTTTAAAGAAAAACTAGGTGAAGGTCCAAGGAGGCTATGAAACCGTATTTAAAAGGAACATTTCGAAGTGGCTGACACATGGCAGTAAAGATGTTAGGTAAATCTAAAGATAATGGCGAGAAATTTATTAGTAAAGTTGCAACCATTGAAAGGATTTACCATGTTAATGTTGTGGAACCCATTGATTTTTGCGTTGAAGGATCAAAGCGTGCTCTTACATATGAGTTCATCCCTAAAGGGTCTCTTAATAAACACATTTTTATGCAAGAAGGAAGTATCCTCCTCATAAACTAAGAGAAAATGCGTACCATCGTTTTAGGGGTGACTCGTGGGATTGAATATTTACACCAAGGTTGTAACATATAAATTTTGCATTTTGATATAAAGCCTCACAACATTCTTCTTGGTGGACATTTGAATCCCAAGGTTTCTGATTTTGTCCTAGCCAAATTGTATTCAGTAGATGACAGTATTGTTTCTTTAACGGTTGCAAGGGGGACGTTCAAATACATGGCTTCTGAGTTGTTCTTCAAAAAAATTGGCATCATCTCATATAAAGTTTACAGTTTCCAAATGTTATTAATGTAAATGGTGGGTAGAATAAAGAATTTGAATGCCACAGTAGATCATTCTAGCCAAATTTACTTCCCCACTTGGGACTATGACCAATTGTATGATGAAAATCATATAGAAATGGAAGAAGAAGCTTCATATGAAGAAAAGAAAATAGGAAAGAAGATTATCATAGTTGCGTTATGGTGTATCTAAATGAAGCCTAGTGATCATCCTTCAATGAACAAAGTGTTTAAGAAGCCTAGTACTCACATTATATTCCATTACCAATACTTTAATTAATGAATTGGGTATTGATTGAAGAGAGCGTTATTAGGAGATGATCTTGTTCGTAATTCTTATATATATATATATATATATAATATATTTACTTTTGGAGGACGAAGGTGGCTAATTAAAAAGTAACTCTATTTCGAAATCAGCAAAACATGAAATTAACTACTAATTCCAATATTCCGGTACACTTGAATTTCACAAACACAAAAGATTTTTCTACAAAACAGGGAAAAACATAAAATTATATATTAATGGTGCGGTGGCACGTACAAGAAAAATATATTTACAAGTACGCTCTGCATGTCCTTCTTTGGTGAAAGGTGCAAATTAAAAATTTTCTTTTATGGGTGTATGGTGGCACAAAACCAATGTTCTCTTCCAATAGCTGGTGGCACAAAGACACAAAAGCTTGGCTTATTAAGTGCATACCTTGATCTTCCCATAATTCCAACTCCAACTTCTTCGTAGAAGATACACACATTGACAGACCTACACAGAGACGAGAGGGGGCCAAGAACAAAAATTAAGTAAATGTATTTATACTAACAATAAAAAATTGAAACAAAGCATTTTTTGATAATTATAATAGTTTAAAAAAATCCCTCAGATTTCTTAAAAAATATAAAAATCTCTTTCAATTTCATCTAAAATAATTGGGTTTCAATAAAAAAATTAAATATGAAAAAAAGTTTCTTTGTTATTTTAGAATCCAATTAAATTTTGCCTACCACATCCGTCACTTTGCACAAACGCCGGCGCCGAGTGAAATTCCATTGTAGCTTCTTAATTAGGCAGTGCATGGATGCTTTGATTAGGCAATCAATTAGAAAATGAAGGATGATCAGGCTAAAAGACTATTCTTTAGTACGTGAAATTAATGACTACCAATATGAGCAAAAGAAGACTTAAAAATTAAAGAGAAAATCTTCTCATCAGCTCCTGTTTAGGATCAGCCATCCCACACCATAGTAAAATGACTAAAATAACCTCCCAACAAAACCGAATCCCTCTCATTTCAAATCTCATTTTTACTTCTTCCTCCCCGAATTGCCCACGGCCTCCCCCCCTCTCGCCCAAGGCCTCCCGCCCGTCGCCCATTCCCGGACGTCGACTGTCGAGGTAGCGGCGACTTTCGAGGTGCCGTCGACTGTCGAGATGGCGGCATGACAGAAGCCGGTGCTAGATGTCAAGATTTGGCCATGAGGGAGACGGAGAGGGCATGTGAGGGAGAGAGAAACGGGCATGCGTAGCAACGGGCCTCGGGTTGGGGGAGGAGGACGGGCTCGGTGGTGGTGGTGGTCGATGGTTGCGGTGGGAGGCCGAATTGACGGTGATGGTCGAAAATGTGAGCCGCGACGTGGGTGCGTGTGTTAGACCCCCACGGCACATGTCCTAGCCATGTCCGGGACATGCCCCTTGATCATGCCACGAGCATGCCTTAGCCCGTGTCTTGTCACACACGTACCGGCCACATGTATGCCTTGGCCCTTGCCTTGACACGCACGGGGCGCCCAGCATGTAGGCCATATGCACGCACATGCGCAAGCCACGCCTCGGACACAGCGAGGTTAGTGGCCATGCGCAGCCCAGCGCACGGCTAGGCATGCGCACGCCCATGCGCATGCCAGCGCACCGCGTGGCCCTGCGCACGCACGCGGCCCGCACGCAGGCCACACAGCACAGCGCATGCACACAGGCCGCATGGCCCTGCGCACGCATGCCACCCCCGTGGCCCTACGCCCCCATGCCGCCCGTGTGGCCCTGCGCCCCCATGCCACCCGCGTGGCCCTGCGCCCCCATCCTAGCCTCATGGCTATGCGCACACCCAGCCAGCGCACGCCCATGCGTGCGCCCATGCAGCACATGTAGCCGGCCATGCCCCCAGCCGCATGGCCCTCCTGCCGCACACCAGCAAGGTTAGTGGCATGCCTTCCAGGCATGCCATCCAGCGCACGGGCCCAGCCCGTGCCATGCAGAGCAGGCCAGTGGCATGCCCACCAGGCATGCCATCCAGCGCACAGCTCCAGCCCGTGCCATGCAGAGCAGGTCAGTGGCATGCCCACCAGGCATGCCATCCAACGCATGGCTCCAGCCCATGCCTTGCAGCCGGCTCACATGGCTAGCCACCAGCAGGCCGAACATGGCTCCATGCCATGCCCACCAGCCGGCCCATGCATGGCACCATGCCATGCACCACAGCTAACCATGCCGAGCCACCTAGCCATGGACCAGACCGTGGACTACCATGCACCCATCTAGCCGAACCCTTGGCTCATGCATGGCCGTGCCACTATCTTATTTATGTTATTTATTTTATTTAGTTATTTCTTTTATTGCAAAGGGACCTTTTGGGGGTTTCCAAGTTGTAACCTTATAAATAGGACCCTTAGTCATTTCTTTCACATCTTTTGGCAAATTGACTAGAGTGAGGACTTGTTGAGAGATCATTTCGGTGCTAGACACTTGGGCTCTTTGGGTGCAATTCATTGAATCCCATAGAGAGGATTACTCCATGTAATTCATTGAATTGGAGTAATCCATTTATCTTGTTTATCAACTTGGTGCAATTCATTGAATCCAAGTTGATTATCTTTATCTTTTGTTCTTTATCAATATATGAGGTTTATTTCTATCTTGGTGCACATTGTGAATCATTGTTGAATTGTGCATTGTTCATCCGAGTTCATCATTGATCTTGGGTGTTCATATTGTGTTCTTGGAGTACATCACATTTTCGGCTCTTCCAATCCATTCCATCCATATTTTCGGCCACCCTCCTTGTTTGTCAACTTTCCATAATTGATCCACCACCTTCCACCTAGCCCTAGCCGAAACACCTTCCTTATCCATACAAGTGAATTTCGGCCAACACCTTCCTTGTAGGGAGTGACTTGGTCGACCACCACATCCTTCCATAATAGGTTTTCCATACTTGGAAACCCTAGTTGACTCTTCCATACACTTGGCCGGCCACATAGCAATCCACAAGCACATCCCAAGTTTTTAGGAAACTTTCCTAAAAACACTCACTAGCCTTGTTCGGCCAAGCCTTGGCCGCCCATCACTCTTGCCCTAGCTCCAAAACCCTAATCCCAAACCCTAGCCGACCATCATCCCATCCAAACCCTAAACCCAAGGTTCTAGGTGGCGCCACCCTAGCCCACCATAGTGCCGTGCACCCTAACTCATTGTGAGCCCAAACACTTAGCCATTTCCATCATCCATCCACTCCATACTAGCCTAAACACCTAACCTCACCTTGTCCAAATTGCCATCCTAGCCATCTTTGATCGTGAACCAAGCAAGAGAAGAACTAGAGTTCGGTCAACCTAAGGAGATCATAGCCGAGGAGGACATAGTGTTTAGGGACTTGACCGGGGTCCCTAACAGCGTGGGATGGGGCGACGGGCGTCGAACGGAGGAGCTACGGGCTCGAGCTGGGGGAGGAGGACGGGCTCGGTGGTGGTGGTCGATGGCTGCGGTGGGCGGCCGAATCGGGCGCGCCGATGGCGGATCTAGGCTTCGATGGGGACACGGGTGAAACGGGAAGGAGAAGAGAGAAACGGGGTGAAAAGAAAAAAAAAATAATAATGGGACACGTATGTTGTGCTGCGGATCAGCCGTGAACAGTGGCTGATCCGTATCACTTCTCAAAATTAAAAGCCATAACATTTCGTATATCTTATCCTCATATTAAAGAATGGCTATTTCCATGTAATGACTATTCTTTATCCTAAAAAGATAAGCAAACAAAATAATAACTATTTCACAGGAATAGGTATATATTCCTTTCCAACACTCCATTAATCCACGAACCATACATCTCCTTGGTGTGTCTATTTACCCTATAGTTGCTATACTCTAGAATGTACCACTACAATATAAATGAGTTTTGGTGACGGTTTGGCAATTATAACAGTGCCCAAACCGTCACAGAAACCGTCACATAAAAGCATTTTCTGTGACTGTTTGTGGAAATCATCACTGAAGGCAGTCGAAAAATTGCATTACGTTCGAACGTATACATATTCATGTTAGAACGTGCCCTGGACATTCAAATGTTGAGACTATTTACGTGCGAACGTGGAAGTTTATGATTCATGTTCGTTAATTTATTTAATATTAAAGTTGAATATTTCAAATTTAAAAAGAATGAGAATTGAAGTGCAGTGATTTAATATTAAAGTCGAATAAGCTAACATTAAAAAAGATTGAGAATTGAAATTCAAACACAACAGATATATTAAATAATATTGTTCATTACATATGATAAAAATAAAGTACAAAATATGATAAAATTTTGTAAACAACACGGTAAAAATGAAAAATACTTAGTACAAGTTGTTTACATATTTATTAAAATCATCAGTCAATGTGTTGACCTTTGCGTTTAGGATATCTATCCGATAGCCAACATCGATGACACTCTACACTACTGATGCGATCTGTTGGTCGATGTGCACAATAATATATGAGACCATCGCATCAACCCAAGTAGGGCACTCATCGAGCAAAGTAGGTCACGCATCTCCCATAGATGTACCCGTTGGCAGCTGACTAGTACTCCCAATATGGCGAGCAACACAGGGCCCAAATTGGGTTGGAGGAACAAGATCTGGTACAGGGCCAGGCTGACTTTGAGCAGCCCTCTCCCTTGTCCAATGCTCCGACAGTGTGTGGTCATGTCAATGGGACTCATCTGCTTTGTCATCCACTCCTGCACCTGGGGTTGCACACTTCGGGCCAATAATATCTTGGTAATGAGGACTTCATATGGGAGTTGGTTGGTGCAGACAACACTCGCCTCATAACAGATCCTCTCAAAAATATGAAGTGACAAGTCGATGAACTCTCCATGTGCCACTCGTATAAGGAACTGTGCGTGAGTCTGGCTAAATGTGGATCCAAATGTGGCCTTATGTGCCATAGGATCCACATTTGTTGAAGTAATAAGATGCAACATGCGGAAAAAAAAGGAGGAGCTGTACCTAGCTGAAGGAGTTTTTCCTATTGAGTTGTTCTCGGTCTCTCCCAATGAGGATGTAGAAATGCTCATCTTGGTCGTCATCTTCCTCATCAGTATCCTCAGCCTCCGACCGGTCAACTAGGCCAATAGATGATGCAGAAGTGCCTACATCTGCATATACTCGAGATCCATCCCTAGGCTGAGCATCTCCTACAATCAATATCTCATCTATCCGACGAATCCCCAAAAGCTCAGCGATGACATCTGCCGAAACCTCGAACTGAACACTGCGTATTGTTACGGTGTGAAAGGATGCATCCTTAGGCATGGAGTACATCTCCATATAAAACTCTCGAACCATTGAGGGGTAGATGCTACCCCTTAATGTGTAGATACTCATCCAGCCTTCCGTAACAAACACGTCTCTAACACTCTTATGCTCCCATATGAATTCGTTGAACTGGTTGATCATGACTTCTGATTCGGACATCATTGTTCGAGCCCCGAATTGAGACGTGTCCTGGCTTGTTCCATCCCTCCCCATTTTCCTAGTCGTCTAAAGATGAGCCATATCCTAAAAGAAAGAAAAACATTTGAGCAATATTATTACTATGATTCATATTATGTATTGTAATTTAAATTATTTAAGGAACACGTTCAAACGTAAAATATCACGTTCGGACATTAACCTAATATGTGCGAACGTTTTATTTTTTTACATTTGCACGTGAATTTCCTCTAGGATAAGCATTCCAACGTAAGATGAGTTACGTTCGAATGTGTTGGTGGCAAGCACACGTTCGAATTAAGCCAAATATACATTCGCACGATATTAATAAACTAAACAAAAAATTACATTCGAACGTATAAAACAAATACGTTCGCATGTGAGGAAGCTCTTGAACGTATTTATTAATACGTTTGAACGTACATAACTATTAGTTCGAACATTTCTGACTTTTCTGGCAACTGAAAGATTTTACATTCAAACGAATTCCAAATAACATTCGCACGTAATACTAACGTTCACACGTATATGCCACTCAAGAATATGAACGATCATACGTGTAAATATAAAATATACATTCGCACGTTATTTGATTAATGTGGTAACATTTATGTCGTCTTCCTCATTTGAAGGGTATAACGTTCGAATGTGAGAAACTAATGTTCGAACGTTACGAGACAGAAATGGTTGAGTCGACTCAGCCATTCCCTAACACCTCAAACACAATGAAAGTGGCCAAAAGGCACCGTGAAAATGAAGTATACACTTCAAGAAAATTTTTTATGGTGGCCGTTTGGCCTTTGGTAATCCATGGTGGCCAAAAAATAAAGATGAAAGTCCGGTTACCAATGGGTTTCAGAAAACCCCTAAACCTCCATTAAACATAAAAAAAAAAAAAAAAATCTATTCAAAGGTTAAAGAGGGATGCCTACCTCTTTTGTGATGTTTGTGGTGGAGTTTGACGGTGGCGACGATGGATTTGGCTTGCGTATGCGACGGAGGCGACTAGAGGAAAATGAGAGGAGTCATTTGAAATGTCGTTTTGCATTTGTACGGAAGCTTATATATACATAACGTTCGAACGTTATAGTGTTAACATGCGAACGTCATGGGATGAGCGAGAAAGACATCCGAACGTTGCTATTTTAATGTTGTTTGTCACTTAATTCATGAGACATGAGAACGTTATATTGTTACGTTCAAACGTTTGTCACTTAGTGCCTGATATATTTGAACGTTTTATTGGTACGTTCGAACGTATCTAGAATAAGTTTTTTATAATTTATACTAAATAATATATTATTATATAATCTAATAATATTATTATTGATAAAATAGTTGTTATATAGTGTGAATATGTGATTATCGACCAAGAATATTGTTACTATACTATATGTAATATACTTTATATACTATACTTATATACTATGTACTAGTATATATTATAATATACTATACGTATACACTATGTACACTATACTTATACACTATGTTCTAGTATATATACTATACTAGTTTAGTATTGTTAATATATTAATGAAGTATAATTAACAACTAATGTTATGTACTAATATATTATAAACTAATAATATATGCTATACTAATAACATTATGTACTAGTATATATATTATACTTGTACGTAGTGCACTAGTATAGTATATATACTATATATACTAGTCTAGTGTTGTTAATATATTAATAAAGTATAATTAACGACTAATGTTATGTACCAACATATTCTAAGCTAGTAATAGAGTAATACTACATACAGTTGTGGAGTGCGCAAGCGCCGTGCAATCGTTTTGAAAAAGAGTGTGGTTCACTATTAAAAAATTAATTTTCTTTTCATGTGGGTCTTGTATTTATTCATTTTTTTTTCAAAGTGATTGCGTGGTGCTTGCACACTCACGACTGCAACTATCATTTCTTAATAATATATGATATACTAATAACACTGTGTTAGACAATATATGTTATATTAGTACATAGTGCACTAGTATAGTATATATACTATACTAGTCTTGTATTGTTAATATATTGATAATAATATAATTAACAACTAATGTTATGTACTAATATATTATAAGCTAATAATATATGATATACTAATAACACTATGTTATATGTAATACTAGCTAGTATATATGTTATTAGGGGTGTAAAAAAAAAATTCGGTGAACCGGTAAACCGGATCGAACGGTTGGTTTGGTCCGATACCGGTTTTATTTTTCTTTAAACCGGTCAAAATCGGTCCGATTCCAGTTTTTCTTTTTCTAAAACCAGACCGGTTCATATATATCTGTTTTTACTTCTTCTTCTAACCCTATTTTTATCAAAACCGAAAATCCTTTAGTTTTTCCAAAAGATCAGTTAAAAACTCATATTGTTGAAAAACCTTTGATTACCTTACCCCAATCTCAGTCCAAAATTGATTTCAAAACCAAAACTGACAAATTGGAGTTTGTTAACCAAATGCTTTCTGATCTTAAGAAAGAACAACCTTCTACCAGTGCCATTGAACGCAATGAATCAGAAGTTGTTTCTGAAACCACTGAAGTATCATCTAAAGATGACTCTTCTCTGACCAAAGAAATTGATTTACTTGAAAAGAATTTTATTGATTTCAATCTTACTCCTGAGGTTTCTAGAATCCACTCTAAAGGACCCAAACCAATGAGTCTGACTAAGAGCTGGTATTCCAGACCTACTCCTCG
The DNA here is from genome assembly GCA_003123785.1 of Pterocarya stenoptera. NCBI lineage: Eukaryota > Viridiplantae > Streptophyta > Magnoliopsida > Fagales > Juglandaceae > Pterocarya > Pterocarya stenoptera. Next base: position 148,432 of record QEOT01004923.1, read on the forward strand.
TGATTTAGGATTTGAAGAAAAGGTTTTCCAAACCCAATCTTCTTTTTTTGCTGATAAAATTTACGAGTGGAATATTGACGGACTTTCTGAACAAGAGATCTTCAATACCATGAGTAAAATGTCTTTAATTTCAAATGCTTATATCAATAACAATAGCCGTCAACCTGATATTGTATCTATTTTAACCAATGGTTTTATTGGAGTTCTGCGAAGTTGGTGGGATAAGCATCGCATTGATGACGCCAAGACAACCATTCAAAACGCAGTACAGCGTAATGAAGAAGGGTTGCCTATTTTTGATGAAATTGTTGGGATGGCACATCCTGATGGTGTTAATAGTTTGATCTATACAATTATTAAGCATTTCATTAGAACTTCTTCCAACATTACCAATCGAATTTCTGATTATTTAAACAATTTAAAATGCCATACTATAACTGATTATAGTTGGTATCAAGATGTTTTTATTTCCAGAGTAATGCTTTGTGACGACAGTCAGAAGTCTTACTGGAAAGAGAAATTTATTGATGGATTACCTCGTTTATTTGCTCATAAAGTTAAAGATGAACTTATAGATACCTCTGGATTTCTTAATTATAACAGCTACACCTATGGTGATATATGCAGTGTAATTAAGAAACTTGGTATCCGTATATGTAATGATCAAAGAATGCTTCGCGAACAGCTGAAGAACAGCTCAAAAACCAAATATGAAATAAGAAACTTTTGTCAACAATATGGCTTTCCTCCTGTCGCTCCATCTCGAAGGAAGCATAATTTTACAAAATTTTCTAAACCTCACAGGGAAACAAGGAGAAAACCCCGTGATGAATTTTATAAAAAACCTCACAAAAAATCATTTTCCAAAATCAAACCCTCTCCAAAGAGTTTTTCAAAAGGAAAATGTTTTAATTGTGGGAAATCTGGACATTTTGCTGATAAATGTACCCAGAAACCCAACAAATTAAAAAAAAAAGCTTAGTCAGTTGAATATTGATGTCTTAGATCAAGGAGAATTGTTTCGACTCCTAGAAACACATTCTGCTTCATCTGATGACATCCCGGAGTTTAGCTCTAGTGATCCAGAATATTACTCAGAAGCTAGATCTCTTGCTTCGCCTGATATTCAGCTTGGATGTCAAGATTCTTGCTGTCGGTCTAAAGATAAAACAATTAATGTTTTATCTAAAGATGAAGAAAATGAGAATCTTTTACTAACCCTTATTTCTCAAATTATTAATCCCGAACTCAAAGAAGAATACCTTCTTAAGTTCAAAAAGAATCTACTTCGTGAGAAACCAGAAACTTCTAAACCAAGGATTAGTTTTCAAGATACCTTGGAAAGATTTCAAAAATAAAAACCCAAAGTCATTTCCACAAATGATTTACAACATGAAATATATTTGATCAAAAAAGAGATTAATGTACTCAAATCTGAGATCAATAATCTTAAAATTGCAAATAATGAATTAAAAGACTTTAAACAAGAATTTCTACGTTTTCAAATAGATAAACAATTTGATCATGAGATTCCATCTGATAATGAGCAAGCAACTGATTCTGATAATGGTGATAAAGCTGAGTCATCAGCAGGAAACCAGATTTGTTTAGTCCATCATGCAATTCCTCCAAAATGGTTTTCACAAGTTACTATTGTTGTTTCTCATGATTTTTCATTTTCTGTTGTTGCCATGATTGGCTCTGGTTCAGATTTAAATTGTATTCAAGAAGGTTTAATCCCTTCTAAATATTTTGAAAAATCCACTGAGAGATTGTCTTCTGCAAACGGATCTCAGATGAAGATCAACTACGAGCTCAACAACGTTCATGTTTGCCAAGATAATGTCTGTTTTAAAATTCTTTCTGTTCTAGTCCAAAATATGTCCGATAAGGTCATATTAGGAATATCTTTTATTTCAACTTTATATCCATTCATAACTGAGCAAGATGGAATTACTACTAACCTTCTTGGTCAAACGGTTAAATTCCACTTTGCCTCACGTAATGAAATCAATGCTGATAAAGGATTGAGAAAGCAAAAATTAAACATCTGTGTTTCTTACAACAAGAAATCAGATATAAAAAGATTTCTGATCAATTATCTAGCAAATTACTTCAATAAAAAATTGATAATTTTCACAAAAAATTAATTTTTGAAGTTTGTTCTGATCTTCTCAATGCTTTCTGGCATAGGAAGAAATACATTGTATCTTTGCCATATATCAAAGATTTCAATGAAAAAAATATTCCAACTAAAGCCAACACTATTCAAATGAATAGTGAGATTTTAGAAATTTGCAAAAAAGAAATTCATGATCTCCTCAATAAGAATATTATCAGGCATAGCAAATCCCACTGGTCTTGTGCTGCTTTTTATGTCCAGAAAAATGCTAAGATTGAGCAAGGAACCCCCCGTTTAATCATTAACTACAAATCCCTAAACAAGGTCTTAGAGTGGATTAGGTACCCTATTCCCTATAAAAATGACCTTATTCAAAGCCTTTGTGATTCTGTTATATATTCCAAGTTTGACCTTAAGTCCGGGTTTTGGCAGATCCAGATTAGTGAGTCAGATTGATACAAAACTGCATTTTCTATCCCTTTTGGGCATTTCGAATGGAATGTCATGCCCTTTGGTCTTAAAAATGCTCCGAGTGAATTTCGGAATATTATGAACGATATCTTTAATTCATTCTCTACTTTCTCCATTGTTTACATTGATGATATCCTTATTTTTTCAAAATCCATTGATGAACATTGGAAACATCTTGACACGTTTGTCAATATCATCAAATATAATGGTCTTGTTGTTTCTGCTCCCAAAATCAAACTATTTCAAACCAAGATTAGATTCCTTGGTTATGATATTTCGAAAGGTAAAATTAGACCCATCAATTGGGCCATTGATTTTGCTGAAAAATTTCCTGATCAAATTCTTGATAGAAAATAGTTATAGAGATTCTTTGGATCTCTTAACTATGTTGCTGAATTCTACCAAGACTTGAGGAAATAGTGTCGCCCATTATTTAAACGGTTGCAACAAAATCCTCCACCTTGGTCAGATATTCATACTGCTTTAATCCAGAAAATCGAGGCACATGTCAAAACTCTCCTATGCCTTGGTATTCCTACTTCCAATTCATTTAAAATTGTTGAAACCGATGCCTCTGACATTGGTTATGGTGGCATCCTGAAACAATGCGTTTCACCAAGTTCTTCTGAACAAATTGTTCGCTTCTATTCTGGAACCTGGATACTTGCACAATATAATTATAGTACTATTAAAAAAGAAATTCTTTCTATAGTACTATGCATTTCTAAATTTCAATCTGATTTACTTAATAAAAAATTCCTATTAAGGATTGATTGTAAATCAGCCAAATATGTTTTAGAAAACGATGTTCAAAACATTGCATCTAAACAAATTTTTGCACGATGACAATCTATTTTAAGTATTTTCGACTTTGATATTGAATATATTTCGGGTTCTGAAAATTCCATCCCTGATTTTCTTACCCGTGAATTTTTGCAGACACCCAACTAAGGAAAAGAAAAAAGGAAGACCTAAACATTCTACCCTTGCTTCTTCATCCCTGCCTGCTTTACCCCCTATTCCCACCAAACAGCTCACAAAAACCGAGCCTGCTACTTCCTTTGATATTGCCAATAGGTTTACACCCTTAGGCAAATCTACTTCTTCTGCCTTAACCCTGGCTACGGATCATGATCCTTATGCTAAGGCTGTGGCTTCTGTACCTTCTGTGAACTCCTACACGTTCAAGAAAAACACATCTCCATACATTGCCAAACAATTGGGCAATAATTTATTCCATATTGAACCCAACCGTGCCAAACAAAATGACCTATTCAAATTGGCCACCTCTTATTTTCTCCCAGGTTTTCATTGGATCCCTGAACATCCAAACAAAAACCTCCAATTTTATAGTACCATCTTACTTCAAACAAATTCTCTGATACCAAAAGGAGAAGGAAGAAAGCAAAGCAGATAGAGTATGCCAAAAGGAGAAGGAAGAAAGATAGAGAATGCACAGTTAATAGGCACAGGCGGCAGAGCCAGCCTTATGCATGCATGAGAATGAATAATTATGTGGCGGCATGGCCGACCAATGCATGATAATGCAGATGCAAAGATAAGATAAATATGAAAATAAACTTGTATTCAAATTAAGATAAATAAAATACAAGTTGAATCACAAGATTACAGTACAATATTATGATCACAGGTGTGGAGGTAGGAGATGGAAGAAGAAGAGAAGGAAGGTGAGGAGGGGATACCTTGAGAGAGAAAAGTGAAGGGGAAAACAAGTGATTACAAGTGATGCCTCAGACTGAGGCCAGACTTCTCTTTTATAAGTGAAGAGAGCACTGTTACATATCACTGTTACAACAGTTAAATGAAAACAATAAATCAATAAAGCCGGTCATGAACAGTTAAAAGTGAACAGTACTTTTCACTATTCATTACAACGCATAATTGATGTCAGATCCGTATAGTGGGGTCTGTCATCTTGTAGTTCTGCTGGCTCTTGACTCGTTTAGTGGAATCGTGACTCAGCATGGTTCTTCATTCTTGTCTTCTTCCGTGTAGAGGGAATTAAGACAAGTCCTCATTCATCATCGGACAATTTTGGAGTATCATACTCTTTATCATGCCCGAAGAAAGAATAGGGATCATAATCAACAGAAGCTTCTAAAGATGCTTCTGTTTTCTCTTCATTAGAAGGTTCTTGTGAAAGAGTCTTCTGAAGTAGGTTGATTAAGTCCTTGTTATCAATTCCAGGAATGATGTTTTTCTTCTTGGATTTGGAGGACTTATCAGATTTTGTTGATTTTGAAGTAATCTCCTTGTCTTTTCCTTTAGGGGAGGATGAAGTAGGAGCTTTGTTCTTGGCCGGTTTAGTTGCAACCTTCAGAGCAGTGGGATTTTCTGAGAACTCAATCCTGTCTGTTAGATCAGGAGGGAGTTGTGGAAAATCTCTGGCAACATGTTTAGCAATTTCTTGGGAAAGACAGAACTTATCCCACCATTTTGTGAAGCAGTGGCGACTCAAGATATCACAATTCCGTCTATAAGTCCATTTTAATATCTAAGGTATTTTGTACTTCTAGCAGAAATGGAGATCATACGGAAATTTTTGTTGGTGATGGTTGAGTTTTGTGGTGATGGCATTTGTGAAGGACTTGTATGCAGAAGCAAGTTCTTCAGGTAAATTTTGGGGAATTGGTCCAAATTGATCCCACCATTGAAGGAACCAGATGGGAAAATTTGGCTTTGAAGTTTTATCAAAATTAAATAACCAAGAATGGTTCATATCAGGAACTTGGTGAAGCATGAAGCGAAACCAAGCTTTGACATAATCATGATAATTAAAGAAAATATCAGTGTCAGCTAATTTTCTGGAAGTAAATGGGTTGGCATCCCATTGTTCTTCTGAAATAAAGGAGACAATCTTGGCACTGTGAAAAATCAATTTTTTGGAATTGTTCTTATAAAAAATGGCTTTTATGATAAGAGAATTTGTTTGAAGTAAGATGGTAGTATACAATTGGAGGTTTTTGTTTGGATGTTCAGGGATCCAATGAAAACCTGAGGAAAAATAAGAGGTGGCCAATTTGAATAGGTCATTCTGTTCGGCACGGTTGGGTTCAATATGGAATAAATTATTGCCAAATTGTTTGGCAATGTATGGAGATGTGTTTTTCTGGAACGTGTAAGAGTTCACAGAAGGTGTAGAAGCCACAGCCTTAGCATAAGGATCATGATCTGTAGCCAGGGTTAAGGCAGAAGAAGTAGATTTGCCTAAGGGTGTAAACCTATTGGCAATATCAAGGGAAGTAGCAGGCTCGGTTTTTGTGAGCTGTTTGGTGGGAATAGGGGGTAAAGCAGGCAGGGATGAAGAAGCAATGGTAGAATGTTTAGGTCTTCCCTTTTTCTTTTCCATGGTTGGGTGTCTGCAAAAATTCACGGGTAAGAAAATCAGGGATGGAATTTTCAGAACCCGAAATATATTCAATATCAAAGTCGAAAATACTTAAAATAAATTGCCATCGTGCAAAAATTTGTTTAGATGCAATGTTTTGAACATCGTTTTCTAAAACATATTTGGCTGATTTACAATCAATCCGTAATAGGAATTTTTTATTAAGTAAATCAGATTGAAATTTAGAAATGCATAGTACTATAGAAAGAATTTCTTTTTTAATAGTACCTTAATTATATTGTGCAGGTGTCCAGGTTCCAGAATAGAAGCGAACAATTTGTTCAGAAGAACCTGGTGAAACGCATTGTTTCAAGATGCCACCATAACCAATGTCAGAGGCATCGGTTTCAACAATTTTAAATGAATTGGAAGTAGGAATACCAAGGCATGGGAGAGTTTTGACATGTGCCTTGATTTTCTGGATTAAAGTAGTATGAATATCTGACCAAGGTGGAGGATTTTGTTGTAGCCGTTTAAATAATGGGCGACACTATTTCCTCAAGTCTTGGTAGAATTCAATAACATAGTTAAGAGATCCAAAGAATCTCTGTAACTGTTTTCTGTCAAGAATTTGATCCAAGGAATTATATATAAAATAGTTTTGTATTATATGATAAATTACTAATTAATATAATATTAAATTTTAAAATCTTATATCACTATAGTCTATTATCTTAATAGTTATACTAATACTATATCACTACATATTATAATATACTATAATATATCACTATATTATATATTATAATATATCACTATAGTCAATAATACAATTATAATATATATTATAATATACTACAATATATTATCACTATAGTATTATATACTATAATATAATATTATATAATATATAATATATAATATAGTATATTAAAATAAAAAAATCGGACCGGATTTGGAAGTACCTGTTTAGGGGGGTAACTGGTGCGGAATCAGTTCTTAAAAATGTAAAACCGGTGTATACTGATTCGATCCCAAATTTTATCCAAAACCAGACTAAACTGGACTGGTTAGAACCCTATACGTTATACTAGTATATAAGCATATATATGTGTACATAGTGTACTATATAATATATATACTAGTACATAGTGTAATAGTATACTAATATTATACTAGTTTTATTAATATATTGTTGGAGTATATATAATAAGCTACTATTTTATATCAAGAATATATTATGAGCTACTAGCTTATAATATACTATACATTACAACATTATATACTATACATTACTATATATACTAGTAAATAATTTATAATACATACCCTATACTATATAATATATACATTACTATGTCATATATACATTACTATTTTAGATAATTCTATTACATGTTGTGTGTAATTAGAATATTATATAAACTGCTATTGTTTAAAAAATATATAAATATGTGATTCATGTTCGAGTAATACAAATCTACGTTCACATGTGTTGTGGTGACGTGCGAAAGTGTTTAAAAATTTGGTAGGACTTTTCCCGCTTTAATTGTTAGACAATATATGTGGAACTTGAGTTTGTTTACCTTCGAACGTATACAATGTAATGTTCTAACGTCAAGCCTTGAGGTTCGAACGTTAAACTTGAACGTGTGAGCGAACGTGAATGGAAAAATTGACAGGATCTTTCTTGCTTGAATTATAGGTCACCTGGCCTACGACGTCATCAACAAAATGTGCGAACATTGTTAGTGGACGTTTGAACCTAATCCGGGTGATCTGTGCTTGTTGTGGGGATTATTAAAGTTTGCATGTGAACTATTGTACGTGTGAACGTTCTTAATTGTTAAAAATTTGGCAGTTTTTTCAGCTAGAACCCAAAATTTCACGTAACGTTCGAATGTACCGCTTTTTGGATACAACGACTGTTCATTTAAAATTCACTGCAATAACTTGATTGACGACTTAATACGCTGTCGTTCTTGTTAAGTAGACCAAAGTCGCTGCAATAAGTCAAAAAAATTAAAAAATAAATAAAGACACCCCAGACAAGCGTCTTTATTTCGCACGGATTGAAGGCAATTCATCCCATTTGCCTTCAACCCGTGTCGCATAGAGAGAAAATGTGAGAGAGAGTTAGATTGAGAGACAGAGTGNTTTTTTTTTTTTTTTTTTTTTTTTTTTTGTTTAGATTTATTTTGTTTTAACTATGTATTATTTAGTTTGAACTAACTAGTATTATGTTTTTTGTTTGAAGGATTATTTGTTGGGAATTGTTCAAACTTGTCATTTGTAAAGGGATATTGTTGGGCTAGGTATATTTCTAAATTTTGTTAGGAATATGTTGTGATTTTTTGTGAATTGAATGTGAATATGTTGTTAGATAATTGATTGTGAATTGAATGTGAATATGTTGTTATTGTTTTGAAAATGTGAATATGTGAATTTGATGTGAATATGTGAATATGTTGTTAATATGTTGTGAATATGCATGTTGTGATTTAATAAGAATATATTGTGAATATGTTATGAATATGCATGTTGTGAATTTAAAAAGAATATGTTGTGAATATCTTGTGAATATGTTGTGAATATATTGTGAATGTATTGATAATTAATTGTGAATATGTTGTGAATTTATAAAAAGATAAATAAGACAATATTGTGAATTTTATAATATTGTGAATGTCGGAAATACAATTAGGAGATAGAAAATATATTTGTTGACCTCGGTGCACTTGAACTTCACGTCCCACCCGTACATCTCGACCCATCCGTATTAAATGATCATTCAGTTCATGAAGTAAGTGAAGAAGAAGAAGAAGAAGAGTCTGAAGAGGAAGTCGATGAAGAAGACGAAGAAGAAGATGATGATGATGAATATGTTATTGAAGTCGATTATGAAACAAGCATGAAAAATACATCTAGAGATGAAGAATAAAAGTATTAAATATTGTATTTACATAGATGACAGTACAATACATTTTTTTATAAATTATTCTATACTATTTTTTTAAAAATATTAATTATTTTCAATAATGCTACCAAAATGACAATGAAGAAATGTGCCTCTTTCCCCAAGTCCCGAGCCTATTCATGACTCCCCAATTGAGGACTTCGCTCCTGAACAAGTTGATACACAAGAGACAGACAGCCAATCAACACCTACCAGTAAGGAAATTTTGTTGATAATTAATTATGTTTCAATACTTTGGGGACTGTATTTAATAATTTTAAAAATATTAGCTGATGCCTTGTCACATCGCGGATGTAGCTTAACACGTGGCTTTGCTCTGGAAAGAAATAGATGGCACGGAAAAATCAAGGTCAACATTCCTGGTAACTTCACTGGAGGAGTAGATCATAGTGCAGCATCGCTTTCCTCCTATGTCGACACACTAGTCTGAGCTTATGTCCCATTTTATGTGCGGACCATGGAGAGATGTTCAGAATGAGGTGAAGGATCACATTCGGAGTCGCGTACTGGTGAGTTTATGTATGAGCATAAATCTTTTTAGAGATATTTTGATTTCATATTTTTGACGCAATTCACTTCTTAGGATGAATTCGACCTCAATTTTGACCGTAGCGAGGATGTGCAAACTGTGAATGAGTTGATGGCTACATTATTTCGACATCACAGTGGACGATATCATGACCATTTCAAGAAATCGAGATGTTGGAAGAGGTTGTTCAGTCCCCTTTTCAGAAAATGAAATTAGACGATTGGAGGAAGTGTTGTAATCTTTTCGCAAGTCCAGAGTATCAGGTATTCTAGATTTATTCCCTATAAGTTATTTACATCTATATTGGTTTCACATATTATATTTAACATTGTTAATTTTTCCTGCAGCACTTAAGTTATATCAATGTACAGAATAGAACAGTTTTGACAATCCACCATCATGCCGATTCAAGGTCATTCCAACATCTTGTCGATAAAATGACAATTAATAACTTACTAAAATTCACTCATTTTTATCATATTATTTTTTTGAAGTACTAACATTATTTTTTAAAATTACTAATGTGGCTTTGTTAGAAACGTGATGATCTTGAAAATTTCTCCCACATTCATGTCTATGCTGCTACTCACACTGATGAGTACAATGAGTGGGTTGATCCTCTCGCTAAGGATAATTATGTAAGTGAGTTTATTTTCTGTGAATAAATTATGCAACATGTAAATTCATATTATGTTTGATTCCTCATTTCTTTTAATATATTACTTATTGTGTGTTTTTATTGTAATTGTAGGAAAAAATGATTGAGATCCAATCAGCATCTGAGGAATCCTCTCCTAGTGACATAGACATATTCACACAAGTTCTCAAGACCATGTTTGGTTTGGTAAAAGGTGGATGTTCTTCTAAGGGTGTTGTTTCATCCTCCACGACCTCAACTTCGAAAGTTAACAATCTTACTAAAGATTTAGATGCAGCACGCCAAGAAGTTGAGCAGATGAAGTTGAGATAGTAGGAGTTGGAGTCTTTATTATCGCGACAATCTGATTTAGAGACTCGTTTGCAGGAGCAACAAAGAGACCGCGATGAGAGAATACGCATTGAAGTCCAAGAGCTAATACAGAGGGAGTTGATGGTCCAGATGGAACATGTTATATCACTTTAGCAGGATCGCGGTGGGTGAAGAAAGAAGAAGAAATGATCAATATATCATTATCATTATCATTATCATTATTAGAAACTTTTATTGTCTATTTTTGCAATTCTATAAGACATTATTAGTTGTTATATTTATGGTGTAATATGAAACAATTTGTTTGCTTTTTGATTTTATGAAATTACTATTTATGATCAGAACGTTCGCATGTAAAGAACAAACGTTCGAACATGGCTTCACGTTCGAATCAACGTTCGAAGTAAGATGCTACATTCGCACGTTTCAACGCACAAACGATCTAAACGTTCGAATGATTAAAATAGATACATGCGAATGACAACCCAACATCCGAACGTTAAAAATTTTCCGTTTGAACGCTTCTCCATTAACAGCCGAATGCTATGTTCAAACGTTTTCCAGAGAATGTTCGAACTTTGTTACGTTCGAACTTAAATATCATTCATGTGAAGCAAAAACAACAAACATCTATTTTTTTACGTTCGAATGTTAATCGGTCGGGTTAATTCGAATGTTGGTTTTTACGTGCAAACGTGACTTTCTGTGATGGATTTTAACTGTTACAAAAAAAATCATGTTCGAATGTTAAATCTCACAGAAGACTTCCAACCATCACAAAAAAAAAAAAAAAAAAAAAAAACTTTTTTGGCAGTTGAACAGTAAATCACCACAAAAAACATTCTGTGTCGCCTTTTAGGTGACGATCTCAAACCGTCACAAAAAAGTATTTTTCATGATTTGCTTATATTTTGTGACGATTTCGTTCGTCACAAAAGGCAAAATATGTTGTAGTGTATACACTTCAAGTGAAGCATAGTATCATCCTCATGGTTGTACTTTGAGGAATTAATAGAAAATTATACATCTTTGTACAAGAAAATAAGGGCAAGTATTCCTCATCATGTGTTTTTTTTTTTAACAATTGAACAAAGCATGGTACTTGTCATGGTAGTAATTTGGGTCTTCGGGAAGGCAAACAACATAAACTGAGTTGCCGAAACTCTCTTGGGAAGAAGCAACGTGGGTGATATATATTGTATAGTACTACAACAGAAACTGCAATTTCTCATGACTGAGTTTTGTGGGAAAAATCCTATTCCCACAAACTTTTGTTGTGGGAAGCTCGTGGGATAAAACTCGCCAGAAAAAGTATTATACAGAAAGGTTTAAATCGTGGCCACTACCTATTTTTTCCCATGACACTTAAAGCGGCAAGAGTCGATGAAATTCACTACAAAAGGACATCCATTTTTGTTTATGCTCGTGCGAATAGGAGCAATTATCGCGAGAGGCATTGGTGGGTATTAGTATTACCCACTAGAACATTTGGTGGAAAAAACTTCTTCCGGCAACAAAAAGTCTTTTCCGCGAGTTGTTTTCGCGGCAAATGTTAAAAGAATTTAGAAAAAAAAAATTGTAAAAGCAAAAAAGTAATATAAAAAATTGTCTAACATAAGTTAAAAAATCACAATACATTCCTCTAGTTATCCACTCAAACACAAAAGGAACAAGCAAGAGTTCACACAATACATTCAATGTACAAAATCTGTCCAGAGACTATACAACCATATAATGGTCCTTCAAGCTTGAGGCATACATACCCAATACATTTAATATACACAAATTTGTCTATTAAACCAACATCATCATCATACTTTACAAACTCAATACAACTCCATCATTTAATCCCAACACTTCAAAACAATTCATCTTCATCCCAACTCCATTCCATGCTCAAACATCAACACAAGTGAAGCCACTCCATTCCATCCACTCCATTGCAATCCAAATAGGTTATCGCCCAACCAACAAAAAACAAATCCACTTTAGAACCAGAAAGTAATGCACAGATATGATTGCTTCTAATCAGTACAGCCAAATTAAGTTTCTACATGATTGACCTTTGGTGTTGTCCAATCGATTGTAAATGAAGCCATTTTAGTAGTCAACTCAATGGCTAGCTTGCTTGGTTTCCCTTCTTGCTCTTGTTAAGTTTCTACATGCTTGTGGCCTAACTTCATCACAAAATACAGAGCCATAGGGTAAAAGTAAAGGTATTTATGCAAAATTATATCAAATAAATGGAGATTTCTGATAATAAAATTGTAGATGGTGATTTTTATTACCCCGTTATAAACTTATGCAAACTTTTTGTTACCAACTTTAGGAGACCCAAAGTTATACATAGTCACAGAGATTGCCCCACACCTTATACACAAAAAAAAAAAAAAAAAAAAAAAAATAGGAAAAGGAAAATAGATAGTTAAGTTTCATTGCCATTACTCTCAAAATGCACTACATTAAAAATTACCACATAAAAAAGATGCACACACGAAGTCATCAAAATAACTATAGTTGTTTCTCATGAATATCATTTACAATACAAGATAAACACAAATACATGTTCAAATATTTCAGGACAGTGAGATTCCTTCCAAAGTATAATTTGTACTTTTCTATATTAATAAAAACAGATTAGAAAATGATGACCACCGCAAAACTACAACCGGATAACATATTACAAACTCACCACTTCATCCCCATCGTTAGTGAACTCTAGAAAAGACCCCACTGCTCTGGTAGTACATGGAAAAAAATCTAGTAAGCAACCATATGATATTGCTCGTTCAGTACAAAAGGAACAAGAAATTGTAAAAAATGAGAACGAGCCAAAAATGATCATAAAAAATTGTCTAACATAAGCTAAAAATTATATACAAACCTTGAAGATTCAAATTGACACTAATAACAATTTCAAAAAAAGAACTAAAATTGTGCTAATATGTTTTAAAGAAAAATTTCTAATGAGAACCCAAGAACAATAAAGATTTTGTGCTTTGCCACTAATAAGAACATTCAAGTGGGATTGGAATCACAAATGCTCAAGCAACATGCATATTCATACGATGCATATTGTGAATATCTCCCTTTCAATTACAAATACGAGATTGGAATCACATATGGCTAGTAATATCATATGAAAACACTGGAGTATGGAGTAAACAAATTATGGATGGGAAAGATGTGGATAATTAGTCATGATATAAAATGGAAAAGACTGGAGTATGGAGTAAACAAATCACGCGTTGGTTTTTCACATAACTTTATGTTATCTCAAAGACATAAATAAACTCACTTTTTCCACCCTGCCCTTGCCATCTTATCTGAAATTTAAATCCACAACATAGTTAACAACATTCAGAAAACTAGTATGTTAATCAAAACTTGAGAATATTACCTCAATGAAATGCATATTGAGTGACCAAGTGTTGAAATTACTTGATATAAATTCTCGAGCCCTCTGTATTCAGCATTCGTTAGATAAATGTGTGATATGTAATCTTCAACATGTGCAACAAAAAAGCATGTAGATATTCATAACATCCTCTGCAGCCCCCTCCCCCCAAAACAAACAATCTATAACAGCCCACTATAACATACACTATCAGCAAAAGCATTATAAAATCAAGTGAGCTTTTATGGAAAGATGTGACAAACAATCAAAACTCTCCTAAAACTCTTATCAACCCATCTCAACTCATCTCATCTTCATCATTACAGCTTTTCTAAATTCCTGCACAAAATATAATAATTTTTTTTTCAAATCCCAAAAGAATCTTTCCAAATTCCCATACCAAAATATAATAAACAGCTCAACTTTTTCAAATTCCAAAAGAATCTTCTCAAATTCCCACACAAAATATAATAAACAATTCAACTTTTTCAAATCTTATAATAATAATAATATTAAAAAATAATATTTATAAAATATCTTATTCTACTATTCACAAACCATCTAGACTCTCCTCACAATCCAAACCACCCTAAGTTTGCCTTTTCAATTTATTCCACCCCTAGCATATCAAGCTATTTACACATGATGACCAAACTATAATACCTGAAGCACATGTAAATTTATATAGAAGGAACCTTGTGATATTCAAGAGTATCCCCAGCAGCCTTTCGAACATTGACCATGAAAAGGGATGGTGCAACTTCAAAAACCTATACACAAAGTCAAGGCATTGCTACCAAAAAGGAGAAAAGGGGAATGCAGATTTAAGACAAAAATAAAAAAAATCAACAAAATATTCCAGTAAGCCGTATATACTGATTGCAATGCAGTTTGTACATGTGCATTTTCAAGTGGCGTTTAGTAGAAGAGTTTAAAGGTGAGACATATATGATCATACAATGACCAGAGTCAAAGGAATGTGACAATTACTTGGGAAAAGTTTTATGAAAAGCAAGAAGAAAGTATCCTGAGAAAAGGCTGCTGAGGATGACCTGATAGAATTGGTAGCATAGAGGCAGATGCAATGAAGGTGCCTTTTAGAAAAGAATGCCTATATAAAATATAGTCCTTTTTTTATTTAAAAGAAATCCCTAAGATAATATATCTTACCCTGATCAGTTTACAACCCATTGAAACCAAATTATTATATATTTTCCACAGTTCTAACCAGAAATAAATCTGGTGCAGATCTTGTTTTCCAAAATCTGTTTTGTCACTAAGTAATAAAAATAGGGAACAACAATGCAGATGAGAAATCAGTAACACTTGCTCTTAAGATTTCAACACACAGGCATCAAGGACTATGGATTGTGGGATAGTAGAATTAGAAAAGTAGTCAAGGACTTGTATTTTAAACATATGGTTGCGTAGAACCTGGAATGATAACCCTACCTGCCTCTGTCAAACAACGCAGATAAATTCAAGCCCTGCGATGGTGTAATCATCTCATATGCATTCATTATCAGAGGACCCCCATAGTTTTCTGCCTGCTCAGCAACATAGTTTTCCAGTCATATACAAATTATGATTGTAGAAAGAGAAAGTGCATAATGGTCTCTAAAGGCCCAAATTTAAAGTTTAATGCACAGAGAACTCCCTTAACATGCACTAGAAAATTTCTTCATTAATAGGAAAGAATAGCCAACCTCAATATCATCAAAAACTGCACAAACATCATCCAAATTCAATTCCGCATCCAACTGTGACAAAAATATTTTCTTTCATTCATCAGCATAAATTATGCGTCTCTGATCAGTAAGCAACAACCAGAGGCAATGTCTTAAGACCATACTACCACTCCTAATTTTATTATAATAATTTATTACCTTGCCCATAAAAAGAAAATACTACCAGTCAATTTGTAGCTCTGTTGGTAACTGTTGAAAATAACGAAAAGCTCGGCCTGGGAGTAGAGCTGCACGGCCAGCTCGAAGTGGTCGTCGATGAACGCTTCCCACACCTTGGTTTGCGGGAAGGGAGGAGGGAGGAAAGAAAGAAGAGAAGAGAAGGAAGAAATAAGGGGAAAACGGAGGTTCTAATCTTACATTTTTATTGCGGCGGGTCTTTCTCGCCGAAAATCTAATAACTTCGCCGCAAGAACAAATCACCCAGTTTTTGAAATTAAGGTCAGCTTATTTACGGCGAGAAAAATGCGCCGCAAAAGATAGATACTCCGTCACAAAACCAATAACCCACGAGAAAAATAATGATTTTTGGCAACACTATTTGTGACGAGAAAAAGTCACCGGTAAAAGGTCATTTCTTTTCGCACGAACCGTTTTGGTGTCATTAACTATTTGTTTGCCACGAGTATATATCTTGAAAAAAGAATTCATGGCAAAAGACCATATGGCAAAAATTCAACAACCCGAGGTTTGTCCTCAATAATATTCGATTATGATTTTTATATGGGCCACTTTCCTTCCTTCCCAATTATTTTCCCATTTACAATAGTAAAGTACTCTTGAGACAATTTTCCGTCAGTTGAGACCACCGTATCCTCCTCCGCTCTCTACCAACACACAACAAACAGTGCACCAGGTGATTTCAGTGGAGGCATCCTCCAATGCTTAAGTCAAGTAATAATTCTATATATTGCGATTTGTTTAGAAAATTCAGTAAGTCTTTGATCTTACCGGGGTATTTTGTCCTTGAATCACTCTCAATTCTGACCCGGCTGGTGAAAAATTTAATGCTGGTTATTTCCTCCGACAAAGTGAAATGACTTATGTTAGTATTTTTTAAATAATAATTTTTTGACGTTATGAGATTTATTGCTCTAATGATATAAGCTTGCTTTTATTCATGATTTGCCAGTAGCCAAGTCCTTTGGTTAGTAATGTTGCTTTCTATTATTTTATTGCCATTATTTTTTAGCTTTTAGTTTTGGTTAAACAATTGGTAAAACCGACTTTAAGGCCTTTTTACGTTTCTTTCGAGTGATCTTCATTATCAATGTTTCTATTAACGTTTTTAATGTTTAAATTTTTTCTCTTAAATATTTTTTGCAGGTCGGTTTTAGTATTTTTCTAAACAAAAGAGAAAAACAAAGTGTATATTGATATTTTTGAGAGATTTTTCCAGAAAAAAGAAAGGTGTTCTTTGAGTGGAGCTTTGGGCTCAACCACTTGTGCAGAGTTGGTTCGGACTATACGACGATTAGTTGGGCTGTTGTATCCTGGCGGAGTTTAGTCAAGAAGATTTCTGCTGCACCGATTAATTTGAGACTTTGTACACTGCAGAGGGCTTGAATCTCCTTAAAGAGAGCGATATTTTCGTGCCTCAATCCAAACTGGCTTCGTCTTAATTTTAATTTCATTTTAATTTTTATTATATTATTGTGAATTTCACCAACAATTTTAAGGAGATTCAGACATGGAGCCTACAACTGAAAAATCCACGAAAAGCATTGGAGATTTCAACAAGCCCTTCCGATTCAAATGAGCTTATTTCAAGAAATGGAAGTGCAAGGTTCTCTTCTATCTAAGCCTTCTCAACGTCTCTTATGTTCTCACAGCAAAGAATCCTAACAAGATCACTACCGAGAACATGACGGAAGCACAAGTGAAAACTCACGAAGAAAAGATTGAAAAATATATCAAAGACGAGTATAACTACCGATGTTATCTTTTAAATTGTCTTGCTGATCAGTTTTATGATTACTACAACACTACTTACACCTCTGCAAAGAAAATTTGGAAAGCTTTATAGAGTAAATATGATACGGAAGAAGCCGGAGCGAAGAAATATGCAGCAAGTCGCTTCTTTCGATATCAAATGGTAGATGGAAAATCCGTTGCGGAGCAAGCGCAAGATTTTCAAATAGTTGTAGCTGAAGTTAGATTCGAAGGCATCAAGATTGGAGACAATCTAATTGTTGTGGCATCATAACCAAACTACCACCTTCGTGGAGGGAGTTTCAAAAGTCGATGCACCATAAACAAAAAGAGACATCATTGGAGACCTTAATTATGCGTATTCACGAAGAGGAGAAAGTTAGAGGCCAAGATGATTTGGTGTTTCAAAATGGTAATGAGGATTCCATGACAAAGGTAAATTTAATTTCTGAAATGGTAGTTTGCCCAAAGGTCAAAATACAAGAAATAGTTTTTTGAAGCCGCAAATAAAAGATTTCAAAAAATTTAGTAAACCTCACAAAAAGGGTTTTCAAAGCCAAAATGATAAGAACCAAGGAGCCCCTTCACAAAATCTAGCGTGTTTTGTCTGTGGTAAAATTGGGCACTTTGCTAGAATTTGTAAGTTCCGGAAACAAGAAAATAATCCTCAAGTTAACGTAACTGAGGAGCCGTTTGTAGCAATGATCACAGACATAAACTTGGTTCAATTTGTTGAAGGGTATTTAGCAGATTCTGGTGCCAATTGGCATGTCTGCTATGATAAAGATTGGTTCAAAAATTGTACTCCCTTCGAAGAAGAAAAGACTATTATGCTTGGTGATTTAAGTAAAATCGAGACTCTTGGGAGTAGTGAGGTTGAGCTGAAATTCACCTCTAGACGTATATTGATGCTCAAAGATGTGCTCTATACACTGTCTATGAGGAAGAATTTGATGTCGAGTTTTTTACTCAACAAACGAGCTTCAAACAAACTATGGAATCTGATCAATATGTGATTATAAAAAATAGAATTTTTGTGGGCAAGGGTTATGCTTGTGATGGGATGTTTAAATTGAATGTTGAGAATAAAGCATAGGATGTTTCTTTTTATGTGTATTATTTTTTAAATGTTATGACACACATGCTTATGTTTTTCTTTGATATGAAATAAAAAATTGCAGTCAAATTTTTCATATTGGAATATAGTGATTTCTGAGTAAGGAGTATTTTTTTTATGAGAAGGAAATTTCTTTTTAAATCTAAAAATTAGTGGGGGTTAAGTTTTTAGAAGATAATATTTTTATTAAAAGATTTAGCCCCCAACGTATCGTTCAAGGTTTTAGAAAATAATATTTGTTTTTCAAAAGAGCCCCTAAATGTTATCAACCTTTTTGGTAATTGGTGTACACGGTTTACGGTTGCCATTTCCTTTCTTTCAAACTTATATGGCATTAATTGTGGAGAAAGCTTTTTAACGTTAAGATTTAATTTCAATATTCTGAGTTGAATTTGGATATATATCAAGTTGTTTTATGATTTTAAGTGCATTACTGCATACTTTGGCTGCTGTATGTTGAGAGATTTTATTTTTTTGTGGAAAAAGTCAATTAAATCATTGTGATAGTACTACTATATTTGGCAGAGTACAAAACCGTTATAATAACGGTAAATCCAAATCATTTAAAAAAAATACAGTACTGTGAGATTTTTTATTGATGGTATTATTAATCATGTGGATCTACTAAACAAAATTTTGACAAGAGAAATGATTTGGAATACATCGAGGGGAATGAGATTAAAACTCATAAATTCATGAGCCATGTATGAGGATACCCAACCTGGGGACTAGAGATCCTGAGAACTGGGTTCAATGGAAAAAATGAATTATATGATGGTCGTAAGAAATGCACAATTTATTTTATTTCTCATTCCTATGATGTGAGTGTATTTATCTTGTAATGTTGTGGAGGATAAGTCTATGGAGAAACTCTTAATGAAATTATGTAGCTCTTATGAGTAGGGTGTAAGAATTACAGGGACACTCTTGACAGATTTCACCTATTTGAGTGTGAGAGTGGGGCCGCTCTCTATGATATTTGGGTTTCACTACAAGAAAAACGGGTTTTTGTGGCCATTTAATTGCAACGAAAATACTTTTTGTAACCAAAACAGATTCATTTTAGCTGTAAATAATCATTTCGCTAGAATTAACTGGCTGCAAATAAGCAGTTTTCTTGTAGTGTTTATTCTCAAAAACACTCATGAAACCGGGATGAGCACAAAGTCGTAATGTGCTGGCTAATAAAACTCATGTCAACACCTGGGTTACTATGTGTGAGTAATAATTCTTTATTTCCCCTAAGCAGTCATAGTTCAAGTCTGAGACCACTACTGACTCTGGAGTAAAGATTGTTATTTCACTAAGTGAGGTTCAATGCAGAGCACACCTTCGTGATGCATAATAATCCTTCTCTATATGAAAGTATCTCTCTTATATTATTATTTTTATTTTTATTAAAAAATAATATGGAAATGTTAGTATTTTTTAAATAATAATTTTTTGACGTTATGAGATTTATTGCTCTAATGATATAAGCTTGCTTTTTTTCATGACTTGCCAGTAGCCAAATCCTTTGGTTAGTAACGTTGCTTTCTATTTACTTTATTGCCATTATTTTTTGGCTTTTAGTCTTGGTTAAACATCTGGTAAAACCAACTTTAAAGCCTTTTTACGTTTCTTTCGAGTGATGTTCGTTATCAATGTTTCCATTAACGTTTTTAACGTTTAAATTTTTTCTCTTAAATATTTTTTGCAGGTCGGTTTTACTTTTAAGTTGGTAATGAATGTTGTTATGCCGTTTCTTTTTAACGTCTACTTTTTATTTAAATTGTATGGAGATTGACGAGCAGGGGACATGTGTTTGTTATTCAAGAATAGTACCTTCTCTTTTCAGTACGTACGGAGTTATTATTTTTCTAAACAAAAGAGAAAGACAAAGTGTATATTGATATTTTTGAGATATTTTTCCAGAAAAAAGAAATGTGTTTTTTGAGTGGAGCTTTGGGTTCAACCACTTGTGTAGAGTTGGTTCGGGCTATATGACAATCAGTTAGGCTGTTGTATCCTGGAGGAGTCAAGTCAAGAAGATTTCTGTTGCACCGGTTAATTTGAGACTTTGTACACTGCAGAGGGCTTGAATCTCCTCAAAAAGAGCGATATTTCTGTACCTCAGTCTAAACTGGATTCGTCTTAATTTTAATTTCATTGTAATTTTTATTATATTATTGCGAATTTCACCAACAACTTACACTGTTAACGTTGTTGCACGGACTTCATGTGGAGTGCCCTTTTCTGTACGCATATATATAGATATACATATAGATATATGGCGATTGCATAGTAATCCACATCTAACCTTCCATCAAGTAATTTACATAGTAATTCGATCGTCACAGTAGTACTCATTTTGGCCTCCTACGTGGTCTATCATGCAAACCACAAACAATTAGAACAAGTTATACGTATTAGCTATTTGCCATTGCCAAGCAAAAGCTAATTCTCTGTTGTTTGAAAGATTTCTCAGCCCCTTAATTAAGTAGATGATCATGATCATGAGGTAAACAATATTATTTATATATTCAGATAAATACAAGAGGCTAGGCTCCAATCGGTTACTGAAATAATAATTAAAAAAAAAAAGAATCAAAACAAAGTGCCCACAGGAAAAAAAAAAACTAATTAAATAAACGAATAATTATTTCAAAAGAAAGACGAAGTGATCCAAAATAAAAGAAGAGAGAGAGTTTCAAAACTCTACCGACTAAGTTGATGCAATGCCATACAAGTTCGCCTGCGACTATGCAATTAACTAATTACTTTGCGAAATAATCGATTGCGTTAAAAACCACCATTGTCCTTTCGATCATTTGTTTTTTAATTTTATTAGATGTATTAGATGTATATTAGAAATAATCAATTAACTAACTTCCAACGATCGAGTGTATTAGATGTATATCAATCATGTGCTTCTTATTAAGCATTTAGTTATAGTTTTTTCTACTTTAAGTATGTATTTGTACATTTTAGCTTGTTTCTATAGCTTCTATTAGATTATATATAAACACAAACTGTGTAATGCTACTTTACTTCTGAAAAGATCAGAAATACTTTTCATTTCTCCTTGCAACTCGAGTCTCTGTATTTTACATGGTATTAGCTTCGAGTTTCATCAATGGTGTCTTCCTCTAATATTTCCTTCGTTACTTCTAAGAAGAAGATTCTTCAAATCCATATTTCCTTCATAATGCAGATCAACCAGCTCCATCCTAGTTACTCAAACTCTTACAAGAGAGAACTATTCTACTCGGTTGCAATCGATGATGATGGCGCTGCGGGCAAAGAATAAAGTTGGCTTTGTCAATGATTCGATTCGGCAACCAAATTCTACTAATCCTCTGTTTCATGCCTGGAAACATACTGTAATAACATGATTTTATCATGGATTCTTAATTTTGTTGCTAAGGACATTGTTGCGAGTGTGATCTACGTTGAAACTACTCATGAGGTTTGGTCTGATCTTAAAGAACGTTTTGATCAAGGTAATAATCCTCATATCTTTCAATTTGAGAATGATATTTGTTCTTTATCTCAAGAGAATATGTATGTTTGTTCTTACTTTACATGGATGAAAGGGCTTTGGGATGAATAACAAAATTATTCTCCCATGCCACATTGTTCTTGTGGAGCTTTGAAGGTTTTAATTGACTACCAGCAGCGCCAATATGTTCTGCATTTTCTTATGGGGCTTAATGAGAGTTTTTCAAGTATTAGAGATCAAATATTGCTCATGGATCCTCTATCTCCCATCAATAAAGGTTTTTCTCTTGTTTTACAAGAAGAAAAAGAATGACAATTGAGTCATATGACCATTCCTTCTTTGGAATCTGCTGTTTTGGTTTCCAAGTCAATGAATAACAATTGAGCCCCTTCTGGAAAATCATTTACTCGTAAAGACCGACCAACTTGTTCTCATTGTGGTTTGACTGGCCATGTCGTAGATAAGTGTTACAAGCTTCATGGTTACCCACCAGGCTTTCACACTAAGCCTAAGCTTTTTCAAGCAATTAGGTTTAAGTTCAAGATCCAGACCCTATACCTTCTATGGCTCCAATTCCTCAGCTGTCCATCTTTGCAGAACAATCTTAACAACTGTTGGCATTTATCAATTCTCAATCTCAGCATAGAGTTGAATCTTCTTCTGGTCATGTGACTGCTACTGTGGCCTCCAATAGCACCTTGGCTAATGCCACTCAACATCTTTCAAGTGAACAAAAATTTCCACTTGACATTACACATTCTATTTTTTCTACTAATTTTCAATTGTCCAAATTGTCTTCTAATGCCTAGACAATGATACAAGCGTCACTGATCATATAGTGTCTTCCAACATTTTTTTTCACTTTCATACCTTCTGTTGTTGATCTTCTGTTCCAATTTCTCATATTGGAACCATACAATTGTCTAATTCATTTGTTTTAACAAATGTCCTTTGTGTGCCTTCATTCTTTTTCAATCTCATTTTTGTCAGTAAACTGACTAGTTTTTTACATTGTTGCTTCCCTTTCATGTCTCAACATTGTTTCATTCAGGACCTTACTCAATAGACGATGATTAGACTGGGTAGCAGACATGACAATCTGTACATTCTGCAACAACCAGTGTATCACAAGTCTTTCATTTATGCTGTATCTCCTACTACTTTTCCTATCTTACACAATTCTGTTGATTTTTGGCATCATCGTTTAGGTCACCCTTCATTTTCTAAATTGACTGTTCTTCATGATGTTAAATCTAAAATTCCTTGTAATAAGCAACAACCTTGCTAAATCTTTCCTCTTGATAAACAGAAGAAACTATCATTTCCTACTAATACTCGAGTTACTAATTTAATCTTTAATTTGGTCCATTGTGATATTTGGGATCCCTAGTCTACTCCTACAATTGATGGATTCCAATATTTTTTTTATAATTGTTGATGACTACTCTAGGCATACTTGGGTTTATTTGCTAAAATATAAATCTGAAGTATGCCCATTGATTCATTCCTTTTTCTCTTTGGTTGAAACTCAATTCCAAACTAGAATTAAAACCATTCAGACAGACAATGGTCCTAAGTTTTCTATGCATGATTTCTTTGCTCTTAAAGGTGTTGTTCATCAGCATAGCTGTGTGTAAACACCTCAACAAAATTCCATTATTGAACGTAAACATCAGCACATTCTAAATGTTGCTCGTTCTCTCAAGTTTCAAGCTAATCTTCCTATTTGTTTCTAGGGAGATTGTGTACTTACTGCTGTTCATCTCATTAACAGGCTTCCTACACCTATTTTGTATAATAAAACTCCTTTCAAAATGCTCTATCATGTTGTCCCTTCTTATACTCATCTTTAAGTTTTTGGTTGTCTTTACTATACTGCAACTCTTTCTCATAATCGAGCTAAATCTATCATAGATCTCTTTGATGTATTCTCCTTTGTTATCCTCATGGTGTTAAGGGTTACAAGCTTTTAGATCTTTACACAAACTCCATCTTTCTCTCACGAGATGTCTTGTTTCATGAATCCATTTTTCTATTCCATTCTTTTAATCTTCATACTTCTCAACATTCCCTTGTTTCTAATTCACAGTTTCCTTCAGATTCTAATTCAGCTTCTATTCTTTCTTGATCTTTAAGAAGACCCACTTGTGTCTCAGTTAGCTGGCTATTTGCATGATTACAATTCTAGTTATGTTTCTACTCCTACAATCCCATATCCTCATGCAGGTAAGCCTTATGATCTTTTTAATACACTTTCATATTCCAAACTATCTTCTGCCCATCAAGTATTTTCCTTATCCGTTTTGGATCAGTTTGAGCCCACCTCTTTTAAACAAGCTATGCATTATAGTCATTGGAGAGATGCAATGGCAATTCAAATTGTAGTCTTACAAGAGAATAAAACCTAATCTCTTTCTATTTACTTGCTGGGAACTAACCTATAGGTTGTAAGTGGGTTTATAAAGTTAAACTTAAAGCTGATAGTTCAATTGAAAGGTATAAAGCCTGCTTAGTTGCAAAGGGGTATACACAGAAGGTTTCGATTACTTGGAGGCTTTTTCTCCTATGGCTAAAATGGTGACTATTCGATACTTACTTGCTTTAGCTACTATCAGGGGTCTTTGAACCAATTAGATGTTAATAATGCTTTTTTGAATGGTGATCTTGATGAAGATGTTTATATGACTCTTCCACCTAGTTTTGGCAATAAGGGGGAGTCTAGAGTTTGTCAGTTATACAAATCTCTTTATGGATTAAAGCAAGCCTCCCGCCAATGGTTTGCTAAATTTTCCTCCACCGTGGTTCAGCATGGTTTTATTCAATTTAAGAATGACTATTCTTTGTTTACTCGAGTTCAAGGTTCTTCTTTCATTGCTCTCCTTGTCTATGTCGAGGATATTTTCATTGCCAGTAATGATGCTCACGGAGTTTCTGCTTTGAAAGAGTTTCTCAACAGCCAGTTTAAACTCAAGGTCTGGGTTCTCTGAGTTTTCTTAGGCTTTGAAGTTGCTTGATCAGCTAAGGGGATTTCTGTTTGCCAAAGGAAATATGCCCTTGACATTCTTAAAGATACAGGTTTTCTTGGAGCTAAACTTGTAAGTTCTCTTATGGAACAACACTTGAAACTTTCTAATTATGAGGGTGAATTATTATCTAATCCCGATGCTTATCGACGTTTGATTGGTCGTCTATTATACTTGTGTTTGACGACTAGATCTCACCTTTTCAGTCCATACCTTTATTCAGTTCATGGCACATCCTCGTGTTCCTCAACTTCATGCTGCACATCGTATTCTATGATACATTAAATCTGCACCTGGCCAAGGCTTATTTTTTCCATAAGATTCTCCAACCCACCTCAATGCCTTTGCTGATTTGGACTAGGCAGATTGTTCTGATACAAGAAAATCCATAACTAATTTTTGTGTGTTTCTTGGTATGTCTTTGTTGTCATGGAAATCTAAGAAGCATTCCACTGTCTCAAGATCTTCAGTAGAGGCTGAGTATCATGCTATGGCCTCTACAGTTTGTGAACTTACTTGGCTTCGTTCTTTGCTTGCTAATTTTTCAATTTCTTACCCTTAAGATGCCTTACTTTTTTGTGATAGTCAGGTTGCACTTCATATTGCAGTAAATCCTATTTTTTATGAGTGCATAAAACACACAGAAATTGACTGTTATCTTAGTCATGAGAAGCTTCAGGCTGGATTAATTCGAACACAACATGTTTCTTTTGCTTCTCAACTAGTTGACATTCTCACAAAGCCACTTGGTTTTCAATCTTTTTCTGCTTTGTTACGCAAGATGTGAATCTTAAACATTTCTTCTCCATCTTGAGGGCAAGTATTAGATGTATATCAATCACATTCTTAATATTAAGCACATAGTTATTTAGTTTTTTCTACTTTAAGTATGCACGTGTACATTTTAGTTTGTTTCTATAGCTTCTATTAGATTATATATAAACACAAACAGTGTAATGCTACTTTACTTTCGAAAATAACAAAAAGACTTTCCACTTCTCCTTGCAATTCGAGTCTCTGTATTTTATAGAGGCACCAATACCAGAAAGTTATAACACATGCAAATCCAAAAATTATGAAAATAACATTTTAACCATAGAAGATGTTTGATAACCATTCCAAATCTAGGAATTGATTTATTTTTTATACGGTGCAATATGTTCTTAGACTTTACTTTTTTCCCATTTTTCTTCCTGGTCCAATATTTGTTCTAGAAAGTGTTCATGTCTATGTAGAAGCAAACTCTCCAAATTTATGACCAACCTTTCCTTCAGTGATCTTAATTGCAACAAACAAGAGTTTTCCATTGGATTCGGTGCCCCAAAATCCACTTATTCGATCGAAAGAGGACTTGGATGCGTCAACAATACGTATGTTGTTGACAATTATTGAGTATCAAATTTGTATATTAACGATATGAATGGTACTAAATATATTGATAATGTAACAATAACAAAAAAATAATAATAAAAATGAAGTAATAATAACACAATGGAAGAAAATAAGCAAAATATGTAGGCATCAAACCCATCATTGATATATCTGTTTGTAGACATCAGAGATAGTCCTTGTTGGTTGAAGATTCTCCTAGATAGTGAAGAGCCTCATCCTGCCAAACCCCTGAATGCTTTGGTGACTAAAGCACCCATTGCAGATGATCCCAAAGAAGTTGAAAATTTAGGCTAGGGTCGCACTGTAAAGGACATGAATTCTTGAACTCTTATGTCTATAAATAGAAATATCAATAATAAGGACTTTGATGCTTGATTAGTTTGCTTATTTGCTTCTATTGTGGTATCATTATCATCGTTGACTCGATAAGGTACTGTTCATTCGCCTAAGTCCCGTCGAGGATATATAAGTATATTTTGGGGTATCAAAACAGGTGTTAGAGCTAGGTTATAAGGGTTTTTTAGAACCTTATGCTTTGATTAGCCTCTTTTGAGCACTAGGGATTGATACTTAAGAGGGCCTAAAGTTCTCGTACTAGACAGGCAGGCAGGCTTCAATCAAGTGAGCAACTAGCTATGACGTAAGGGTCTAGTCTAGAATATCTAGTTAACTGTTTTCCTTGTCTGATTGCATACCCAGTACTCATCTCGTAATTTTAACTACGGTGCATAACTATAGATTCAAAGGGAATGTTACAATGCTTAGGTTATTACACAGCACAATTCCTGAACAACAAGAAAAATCAATTAAGGTTGATGATCCATATGAAAATTTGTTGAGAAGTTTTGTCCTCTATGTTGGTAAATGAGTAACCCCATGACCCAAGTAGTGTCCACATGGGTGGAAAACTTACAAGCAGTTAATTAGCTCCCCGCCACAAGTAGTTAATTAACTCTCCACTGTAGGCAATTAATTAACTTCTGAGGAAGTTAACTAACCACCCCATAAGAATACTCTTAAAAAATGTGAGTCTTGTGCACAGTAATTTTGTGAAAGAGTATGTGAATGTACAAACAAAGGCCTCTCACGGGAGACTCTTAAATCAATGAGAGTCGTACGTACTTTAATGTTGTAAAAAGTAAGTGAACGTACAAACAAAGGCCTCTCTCTCTCTCTCTCTATAGTTTTCTAGAGCAACATCTTAAGTTTTGATCTTGTAGTGTGGAATCATTTTGAGAGATTCTAATATGCTCCAAAGTGATGTAAATGTGAGATCACAGGACGTGGGTTGTAAGTTGAGGAAAGATCTAGGCTTGTAGGACTTCTACTCCTCTTGAGGTAATTTGACTTAACCTTTTTAACATTGCTATCAGACCATATGCTCTTTGTTTTCACTCTTATGAATATGATTATACATCTTGTTTGATGCCTTTGAAATGAGTTTAAAAGCATGTAATTGATGATTTTCTGAGTTTATAGCTCCAAATTATTCATTAGAGTATATGCTACTCTTTTTCACCCTTATGAATATGATTATATGTTTTTTGATGCTTTTGGAACAAGTTTAAAAAAGCATGTGATTGATGATACCCCATGTTGTTTGATGATATGCTATGACATGTTTAAGATCAAATTTTGTACATGGAAACATTTCTTATAATGTCCAAAACATCTCTCTTAAATTTGCTGAAGTTTAATTGTGTACGGAGTGAGAAACCTAAAACCCTAATTCTAAAGTTAATGTTAGGACTGACACTTTGAGCCTAATTTTAACCAATCATATGTTATTTTATCAAAACAAAATTTTATATGACTAGAAAGTTGGGTTTATGAGAGGGCCCCACCAGCGCAAGGGGATAGACCACAAATGAGGTTGAGTGGAAAGAAAGATGAGGACCACTCTATTGGGTTGGTGTAGAAAATTGTTGTGGGTATTGCAAAGTGCAACTAGTCCTACATTTAGGCAAGCAAGTACCTTGTAGACAACCTAAGAGTCATGTCCTGAGGTGGAGATGAGTGTCTCGCGCCATGGTAGGTGAGCTAGAAAAGTCACCCACCATGCAGATGAGAACGAGGAGCCAAGGAGGCCAATGGCTCTGACAAGACAAGAGCTACTCCCCCAAGGCGAGTAATGGTCTAGGACAAACCAACGCAGACAAATGAGCATTCTAGAATAACATGGAAAAGGCTAAGAAGAGCGGCAATGTCGTACGCAAATGCTCACACTCCACCTAAAGGGTCACATTAGGGGTGGGTCTACTAAAGGGATTATCTAACACCCGCAATCTCCGATTGGGATTTGACGAACACTAAAGCACTAGTACATGTAACACAAGGTTACATACATCCGTTCATGACGAATAATATGCAATGCACATAGCATGCTTATAGCAATATGCCATAATCGCAGCGAAATTTTTTTTTTCTTTGAATGAATTATAAATCGTCCAAGAATACACTAAAATCCCAAAATATTATGTCTTACACAACCATACAATAACAGTAGGGTCCCAATTGTTGACCCTTCATAAAAATACAAAAGTTTAGCATATTGTTATGCTACATAGTTTTAAAACATGACCTTGGTCTTCCTGTAAGATCTCCCAAAGGCCCATTATCGAACGCTTAAAAAGATTCCCATATAGAAAGCAACCAACACAAGTTGGCTTTCAAGGGTGAATTTGTCTTCAATCATCTTAGGCCAGTCATCCATCACCCTTGCTTCTTTCTAAACTTGGCACAACTTCTACCACAAAGAGATTTTTCAATCTCAGCAAGTTATACAACTAAGCTACCACCAGTTTATAAAGTATGCACATAATAAATATGACGTGTATTCATAATTGAAATGGACTTGCTTTTACAAAACATAACTTCATTAACATTAGAGTTTTTGTACTTTATAAGATACTTGATTTCATAAGACAAATTCCTTTCATTCATGTTTTTTTTCTTACATATCATTAGAGATATTCAGATAGAGCAGAAGGCCTATGCCACGAGTATTTTATTCATTTCATCAGAGATAGTCCGATAGTGCAGAATGTCTATGCCATGAGTATTTTATACATTTCATCATTTTATCAGAGATACTCAGACAGTACAGAATGCCTACGCCATGAGTATTTTATTCATTTCATCAGAGATACTCAAACAGTGCAAAATGCCTATGCCATGAGTATTTTATTCATTTTATCAGCAATACTCAGAATGCATATGCCATGAGTATTTTATTCATTCTTGACTCGAAAAAAAAATGTTACTGACTTGCATGCTTCATGACATATGTTCGTGGTATATGACAGATATTGATGCCTATTACAAATGAGATCGTCACATAACACAATTATTTCAAACATAACGAGAGTTAAGACAAAACATGATTCACCTGCACTCAATATGATGCTTGGAGCTATGGTGTGGATGAAATGAGAAGGTGAGGGAAGTATTTATAGGTGGCCAAAGGGTGAGGGGCGTTGGCTTGGGTGCTTGGTGATTGGGTGAAGTGGGAGATGCTCAAATCTAAAAAATTTCCAAACTTGCTTACATGGGCTTAGGTCATTTGTGCAGGGGCAATTGTGGCCTAAACCCACCATGATTCCCTCTTCACAGTTGCTACATTGATCCTATGAGGCTAGCCTGGTCGTGGGGTGTCATTTGGGTGGCAGAAAAATCCACCAACCACCCTTGGAAACCGTCAGATGAAGGTGGTTTTGAGGTGGCAGGAAATCAGTTCGGTTTTTGGATGTTTTAGGCAGCAAAACTGAGTCAAAATCCTTCATGATGGTCATGGGACCTCTTAAGGATTGGGTGGTGAAGGAGGTGGCATGGGATAGTGGTGAAAACCATGGTAGGAGGCTGGTTCAAAATCAATCCAATCGGTTACAACACAAACTAAACCAAAGTGCACCCGGTTTGGTTCATTGAGTTGGTTGATGCAACCAATTTCATCCAAGGCTCAAACTGGGTTTGGAAGGGTCGCATGAGGTGTTTAAGGACCATATTATCCTGAGAAGAAATCACAAAAATATTAGGCCCAAAGGCAAAACAGTCCAAGCATTACAAAGGGTAATACACAAAACCGATTGATGCAAGGTTTGCGCTTGCTATGTCCTTTTTCTTAATGACATGTGGAATGGTTTAGCTAAGGTATTAACATGGTTCAATCATGGTTTAATGGAGTATTAATTCAAGAAAATTTGAATTAAAATGTTTAAGAAAAGATTGAACTCATTTAAGCTTTAAAGCATGGCTTAAAGTATACTAATCTCAAGTATGATGGTTAATGGCCTTAACCAATTTTCAAGACTTAATTTGGGTATGATTTGGGTTTAAGAAAATCAATAGTATGGTGTATTGGGCCTTTGATCTTGAATGGTGAAATAAACCCAAACATGGCTTTGGGCCTCATGGGCTTGAAAAAGACCAAGTGTGTGGGTTCATGGCTTATGGGCTCTTGGGCTTGAATGAGAAAGGCCTCATTTTCAGATTTGTTGGGTTAAAAAAGAATCTCAAGATTCACTAAATTGGGGTTGACAAGATTTGACTTGGCCTAATTGGGCCATGGGTCCATTCTATATCAAGCTTGGCCCAAAGGCCCTATACCTTCCTTATACTTAGGCCAAAACCAGTCTTGATTCTCTAAAGACTTGGTTCAAGGTTTTTTGGCTGGCCCATGAATGCACTAGGTTCCTAAAAAGCCTCACCAAAATTACTAATGGGCTTGCCTCTCTAATTCTTAGCTCATTAACACTAAGTACCAACATTAATGCTAATCCCACTATCAGCCTTAATGTACGTAATTAACCCATAATTAAGAGCCTAATCTAGAGTACTTAAGGTTATCAAAGGTTAATTAGGCGGAGTGTTACAGTCCATCCACCAAATTTTCAAGATACACTATACATGTCAATACTCCATTAGAAACTGAAATCATACAAAGAACCATAGGACTACAAGGCCTTTCAAATCAAAACTCCAAGACAGGCAATATGTACTAGCAGAATCCAACAAATCCAACCTCATTAAGATTC
This sequence comes from Pterocarya stenoptera, assembly GCA_003123785.1. Taxonomy (NCBI): domain Eukaryota; kingdom Viridiplantae; phylum Streptophyta; class Magnoliopsida; order Fagales; family Juglandaceae; genus Pterocarya; species Pterocarya stenoptera. Next base: position 179,970 of record QEOT01004923.1, read on the forward strand.
TGCCATTTAATCTAAAGGAAAATATTCAAACACCAAATGCTCAAGTTCCTAACTTAGAGAAATACAAAATAGAAGAGAAGAGGTTGAGGAAAAATAAATCACCAAGCTTGATCACCATGAGCAATAAAAATTGTCTCTCACTCTCGGTTTGCTCTCAAAATGCTATGTGAGATATCTGAACTTGTGTGCAAGTGAGGAGGAGACTAGAGCGGATGTTTGGGATAAGAAAAAGGCAAGGGAAGGGCTATTGGGGTTTGGTACAAACGGGTATAGGAGTTCATGTGGGTTGATTGTAGAAATGAATAAGAGATGTGGTGGTTCAGGCTTGAGCTTGACTGGTTGTGTGGGGGAAAGGGAGGGACAGGTTTGGTGGAGTGTAGGGGTGGATTTGGGGCTACAAAATCTGCACATATAGGCAGGGAATGGAGCATGGCAGGTGGCACTAGTGCTCTTGGTTGCTTGCAAAAGTTGTCGGAGTCTTGAGGAAACGGATGGTGTAAACTGATTTGGGTGGAGGGGCATAGTTTTGGGTTTCAATTTCTAACTCAATGGGGGTTGAACATGGATAGTACATGGTGTAGGTGAAAAGCAATGTGTGTATAAGAGATGTACAAGAGGGGCGTGGGAGGTTGCTTACAATTAGGACTAGCTCAAGCGTGAAGACCAAAGTGCAAACTTATGGGATGGAGGGCCATTGAGTGTCTATGGTTTGGGGGTTTGAATTTCAAACCAAAGAGAGTTGATCATAGGTGGTACGAGGTTGTAAGAGAGAGATATGTGTGTGTGTAAGAAAGGTACATGGAGGGTGTGATTATTGCTTATAAAAATTGTTTAAGTCAAGCGGGAATTGGAGGACCAAAACCGATGGGCATGGAGGGCAAAGTATGTATCTGTTTTAGGATTTGAAATGCTGATTCTAAAGTTGATCAAGATGGTAGAAGGGGAAAGTGGAATGGCATGGTGGTGTAAGAGGTGCAAGAGCATGTACTAGAGGCATGGATTTTTCTTATTTTACACTCAAACTCCTTATACATGTATACTAAGCTTGACATGTGTAAAGTGAGATCCAAATGGGGGGTGGTGATGTTGCCATGTGTCCATGAGGTTCCTAGTATCCCTAGGCTAACTTGGACATCATACATGGTAATGTGACAGTGGGTTGGTGATGTGGCGCCCTATATGTCATGTGGCACTCTCCGATTTGTAAGAATAACTTACCTCATGCATGGCTGGTATTTCATTTATATATTGTTTACATAGGAGCAAAGCTACATATTAACATTGTGTACAAGAAACAAAATAGGAAATATACAACTGGCAGCTAACAGGTATGCTATTTACAAAAAGCTAAAAAATTGCAGTGCTAGAATTAAGGAGAGGGATTACAATTTACAGTAGCCATTGATCGGAGAGATATTAGCAACAAATCATGGAGAGCAAATCATGGAGGATATGTATCTTCATTCCCCCTCAAACTCAAGGTTGGATGGGCCCAACGTAGAGTTTGCTCCGATTAGGTGTGAACTTGGGACCACACATGGACTTGGTGAAAATATCGACAACTTGGTCCTGCCCAGCAGCATGAGGGAGCTGTAAAATACCACGAGCAACTTGTTCATAGACAAAGTGGACATCTATTTCAACATGCTTAGTTCGATGATGGAAAACTTAGCAATATTCAGTGCACTTTTGTTGTCACAGTGAAGGTTAGGGGATGGTAATAGATAGCCGAGGTCCTTATGCAAGTGAATGTATCACATAAGTTCAGTTGTAGTGGAGGCTAAAGCTCTATATTATGCTTTGGTTATGAATCTTGAGACGGTAGCTTGCTTCTTTGCATGATAGAAGATTTGGACCCATAAAAATGATAAAACCAAAGGTTGATCGGCGGTCATTCCTTGAACCCTTCCAATCGGCATCATAGTAGCCATTAAGAGATGCGAGTGAACTGTTAACAAAGTGAATTCCAAGATTACGTATCCCCTTTAAATACTAGAAAATTTGTTTGACAACGACAAGATGAGATGCACACGATGATTGCTGAATTGACAAACATAGTGCACAACATAGGTGATATTCGGTCTTGTGAGCATAAGATATTGTAGAGAGCCAACCATTTGGCAATACAAAGTAGCATCCGTGAGAGGAAATCCATCGGAGGCTGAAGGTTGAAGGTAGAATTAAGAGGAGTTGAAATTGGCTTGATGCCTTAAAGACCAAACTTCTGAAGTAAAGACAACAAGTAACGAGTGTGACATAGAGTGAGTGTAAAGTTGTCTCTAGTAACCTGCAGATCAATAAAATAGTGCAACACTCCAAGGTCCTTTATGTGAAACACATTTGACATATGAGACAAGAAAGTATTAATGGATTAAACAGAAGAACCAATGCATATAATATCGTCGACATAAGTCAAGCGAATAATAATATCATAGCCTTGATGATGAAAAAATAGTGATGTATCATAAGGACAGCACCAAAAACCCATTTGTTGAATGTATCAGCTAAACTTCATGTACCAAGCTTGAGAAGCTTGTTTTGAGGCCTTATAGTGCTTTGTGAAGACGAAAAATATAATCGGGATGAGTGGAATCCTCAAAATCAGGTGGTTGAGTTAGAAAGATTTTCATTGTAGATCATCATGTAAGAACACATTACTCACATCCAAATGTTTCAATGACCAATTTTGAGAAAGAGCAAATGTAAGAATGAGTTGAATGGTATCAAGTTTGATGATTGGGCTGAAAGTCTCATCATAGTCAAGCTCACGAAAGTGTTTGAAGCCTTATGCAACAAGTCGAGCCTTGTAATGTTCTATTGAACCATTGGCCCGAGTTTAAATTTTGAAGATCCATTCACTACTTACCAAGTTCATATCCTCTATTTTAGGAGCCAAGGTCTTTGTATTGTTGTCATGAAGTGCATTGATTTTCGATTGCATGGTCTATTTCCATATCTCATCCTTGAGGGCTTGTTTATAGGGTCTAGGCTCCCAGGGCTAAGTTGCTAAATTAGCCACAAAACAGGCGGGTAGAGGATGGCGCGTGGAGAAAAGAACTCTGGGCCTTCTTGTGCCATCTTGATTTCTTGTAACGATGGGGTGAGTTCAATTCTTCCTTCTTCTCGAATCCAAGGGGGACTTAATCTAATAAAAGGGGGGGTTACATAGCATAGTTTTTTCCAATGTCGGTCCTGGGCCACTAATAGGCAGAACTGATTCAAAAGTGGACGAACGTATAGGCTAGGTGATGTTGCAGCAAGTTGGTCTAGGAGGCTTAAGGTGTTGGAAATGGAAGTAGAATGAACCAAAGTAGAGTTTAAGGTCCCAGAATGAACGAAAACAGAAGCAAGGAGTTGAGTAGCAGAATTTTGAAGGCTAGTGGGTGGAGGCCGAAGTTGGAGTAATTGCAATGAAGTGTGAGACATGGATTTGTGAGTTGAGAAAGGAAAATTTGTTTCACAAAAAAGAACATGCCGAGAGATATAGATTCGACCTTAGATGAGATTCATACAACAGTAGCCCTTGTGATTTGGTGAGTATCTGAGAAAGACACAAGTGGATTTAAATTCAAGCTTTGAACGACCAAATGGTGTGAGGTATGGATAATATGCACAACCAAATACTTGTAGTTGGGTTTAGGAAGGTGGTGAGTTGAAAACGATCTCATAAGGAGACTTTCCATGAAGAATGGGAGTGGGTAACCTAGTGATAAGAAAGACCGAGGTAGCAAAAGCGCCAGTCCAAAATTTCGGCGCTAGAGATCATTGTGCCATTAGAGTAACTCCGGTTTCAACAATATGAAGATGACAACGTTTTGCCTAGTCACTTTGTTCAAGGGTCTTGAGACACGAAATGTGATGAATGAGCCTTTTGGTAGCAAAGTAGCCCTTTAATGACTTATTTACAAACTCACCAGCACCATTTTTGAATAATTTTAACATGAGTTTGACATTGGGTTTCCAACATTTTTAAAAAGTAAGGAAGAAGTTGAATGAAATTTGATTTTCAAGCCATAGGAAAATGCCTAATATAACGACAGAATTCATTGATAACAATCAAACAAAATCTAAACCCATCATAAGAAGGAATTGGACTTCGTTTCCATACATCAATATGGAGGCTGTGAAGAAATGTCTCCAGGCTTGGACCCATAGAAGGTTGGGTTCACCTACTATTTTGCATCCCAGTTTCGCAATATGAACCCCCTCATGTTAACATCGCACATTGTCCTGAGTTTTGAGTCCCCCTATATCTTTCAGGAGGCATATTGTGTCCAAAGACTTGTGAGTGAGCTCCTCTTCTTAGAGAAGCCCTACCATAAATTCTTTAACATGGAATCAAGTTTGTATACATATACAGTACAATAATCTCAAGGTTTAGAGTAAAAAAGTATAAATTACATGTCAATTAATAAGGGCATTCACATTTGAGGTTTTCAGAACCTCATATGGTGAAGTATTGTAGGAAAACGATCTTAATTTCTTGTATTCGTCTTCTCTACAAAAAGGATTTTCCAATACATCAATAAGAAAGTAGGAAAAAGTAACCTCCATAAGTTTGAAAAACATTTTGCAACACAAATCTTAATTATTAAGATTTATTCCTAAATTGTTTTAGATCCCTCAACAATCTAATAATTCAAGTTATTTGCATATATTTTGTGCCATTCAAGTTACAGCTAGCTTCAACAAGATTGGTTTGTGCTTGAACTTGTTGATGATGGAAATTTTTTGTACAAATATCAGTGGTAGATAAAAGAAGAACTCGTGCGTGTGGCATTTTCCATTCATCAGGAATGGTTGGTTGAATGTTCTTCTTAGTCTTCAGACTAAATTTAGATCTATTTTGAGATAAGGCTGAGTATAGTCTCGTCATCTACAATGGGTTGATTTTCTATTTCCTTTTCTTTTCCCCAGAGTTATAGTAGAATTTTATATGAAATGTTTCTTCGATAAGAGTTTCTGCAAGTCAGGAGATCGTATCACTTTTAGGTTGATATCACAGTACAAGGAATTGGTAGCAAAAAGAAAATAAAAGAAGAAACTTCAACAACTTATGCTTTTTTCTTCAAAAAACAAAAAAAAACTGACCCTACTCATATTTTGATATAAGAAATAATTCAAATCCAACATAATTGAATCCATATCAATTATACTAATGCTAAAGTGTAACAGGATTGCAACATCTTTATAGCAAATTCTACATTCACTTGTCTTTATTCTGATTTTGGTATGACTTGCAACTCTTGACCAAAATCCATTGCTGGTATCCTTGCATTGGTTCTTGTAGTAGTTGTGGAGACAAAGGGATTTGGAGGCATGGTCAAATTGCCAGCTCCTTCCAACATTTGAACTGCAACTTTCATCGAGGGACGATTCATTGGGTGCCATTGGATGCACCAGAGCCCTACAATTGCGAGTTTCTTTGCAATCTGAGCATCTCCATCATCTTCAACGAAGACTCGAAAGTCTTCTTTTTGCTCTAAACAATTATAGATCCATTCTGGAAAATAAACTTGGCTAATATTCTCTGTTGTGACCTCTGTATTTTTCCTGCCTCCGACCATTTCTAGCAACAGCATTCCGAAACTATAAACATCTACTTTATAAGTCACATTTCCAAAATTCCTAGAGAACACTTCTGGTGCAATGTAACCCATGGTTCCTCTGGCCGTGGTCATGGATACTACACTTCGGTCTTTAGAGCACAACTTAGCAAGACCAAAATCAGAAATTTTTGGATTGAAGTTTTGGTCTAGCAAAATATTACAAGGTTTGATGTCAAAATGAAGAATTTGTTGGTTGCACCCTTGGTGAAGATACTCAATTCCTTTTGCAATTCCAATGGCAATGTCTTGTAGCTTGTCCCAACCAAGAAATTGATTCTTAACATCTGCTGAAGATATGAACTTGTCCAGAGAGTTATTTGATAAAAATTCATACACTAAGGCTCTTCTAAATCCATCGGCACAAAAACCAACCAAGCGAACAACATTGACATGGTGGATCGTACCCATTGTTCCCACTTCATTTAAGAATTCCTCCCCTTTTCCTTTAGAAGTGTTCAGAATCTTCACTGCAACATAGATTTCGTTGGAAAGCTTTCCTTTGAACACTGTTCCATAAGCTCCTTGGCCTAACTTATCAACAAATTCATTTGTAATCCTTCTAATATCAGAATACGTGTATCTTGTGGGCTTTAAGTTTCTATAATCTTCCAAAAACATTTCGATCTTTGCTTGATTTTCTTTCTCAACTTTATCATACCTATAGACACTGTAGATTGCAAAGACCAACAGTCCAAACAAAAATGAACCTATAACGGCACCTGCATGATAAAGATAAACAATGATGGGTCAAGAATTTCCATATATATATATATATATATACAACAATGAAAATTGAAGTGGGCACGAACTACTTACAAACATTCACTATTAAGTTTGTCCATTTGCCTGTAAACGATTTGAACATCATCAGCTTCTTAAGAGAACATATAATTGTTTGCACAAAAATTTCTTTTCCTATGCTCTTTAGTCAATAATTAGGATCATGAGTTTCTACTAAGAATTTTAAAGTCTACAATAGGATGGAGATAAATACATAAAATGAACTCCAAGATATTTATAGCTACTGGTATGAATTTCTCAGATAGTATTAAAAGTTATAAGAATGTTAAATGTACTTAAAAAAAAACTTATAAAAAACTAAATTCTCCACATGTCAATTATTGATATGTTGAAAATCATAAAATTTAAATTTTAAAAGAAAACTGATAAAATGAATCTTGTAAATAAAAATGTAAGTACATATAACATTACTCTAAAAGTTAAGTATAGAATCCACTTTATATATCTGTCTAATATCTGTCTTCCATCCCAAACTCATGGGATTAAAATCGCAATTATTATAATAAGTCATTAACTATAACCTTTCTAAACAAATTTTGGGTTATTTGTTGGGTTTTCGTATCTTTTGCTTCGATTTTCATTTAAGATCCTTCCGTACAAGGGCAACAAGGCCAAATGAAAACTGCATATAACTACATCTGACACGTCTTCCTATAATGATAAACTTGTTAATTAATAATATACAGTTTTGTATGTTGACACGTCTTCCTATATTTATATGCATTTACATAAGTACAAAACAATAAATAATATTTAATTATAAAAATCTGAACTATTCGGTTCCGGGTAAAATCAAGCCGAAAGGATCAATACTATTCGGTTATTCAAGACTTATGTTTCGTTTTTACAGTTCATCTTAATTTATCTAATTATTATAATTTTTTTAAATTTTTACATAAAATAAAATAAAATACTTAACTTTTTCAAATGAAAAAGATATTAAAAAAACATTCTAATAATATTTTATTTAGGATAGGTTTGGAAGTTAAAAATTTTCAAAAATTCTCATCTCATCTCAACTCATTATTACATCTTTTTCAAATTTTCATACAAAATATAATAAACAATTCAACTTTTTTAAATCCCAATACATATTTTTCAAATCTCAATTCAACTTTTTCAAATTCTAAAACTAAAAAAATAATATTTTAAACTCTAAAACAAAATACAAAATTCTTATCTCACCCCCAAAACCTATCCTTAATTTCTTAACTTTAATTTCAACTCATTTTTTCATCTGTGAAAACAACGAGGTGGTGTAGTTTGATAATGTGTTAAAATCAAATTAGTTAAGATGAAAGTTGAATAAAATATTATTTTTTAATATTATTATTATTTTAAAATTTAAAAAAATTTAATTATTTATTATATTTTATATAAAAATTTATAAAAAATTATAAATATGAAATGAGATAAAACATTTCTAATATCCTGCTAACTTATGATTTCATCCTACGGCGGTTTTTATTTTTTTGTGAACATTTTAATTAGTTCTTTTATTTGTTTCTGGATGGAAATTATGCAACTATTTGATAATGCCACAACGTTTGACGATGCAGAATGAAAGACAATTATACCTTTGACATGATCTCTTCGTCCGAAGCACTCAGTTTTATCTTCAGCAGTGCATTTATTTTTCTTCGAAACTCTACAATTCTTACCACTCCGGTCACAGCTCCAGCAGCCTTCACTGCACCACTCCAAGCGAAGAATGTTAAAGTCGGCCCTCACTACACCATCAGGAACATCCCGAATATTATACATCTTTGTACAAGACGATATGGGCAACTCCATTAACGATTGAGTATCATCTAAACCCAAGGCGTAAACTTGGTGGGTAGGTCCACTCAGACAAGAGATCCTGAGGATATCATTTCTCTGATCTGTTTGGGAACAATTGAACAAGCTATAGCCACTAGATAAGTAATATTGTCTGTCGGATTTGAATCGGAAAGGCGAAGATGATAGATTGAGTCCCCTAAGCTCTCTTGGGAAGCAGTGATTTGGGTCATAAAGTTGAATAACCTGAGATATATAGTCAATCTCCTCGACATAGAGCTTCACTGAAATGGGCAGTTCGAGCAGTGTTTGGTTTGAATGAGTGCAGGAAAGAGTAAACCCAGGAAAGCCACAGTGGTCAGGATGTCTATCTTTAAGCCGAAAAGGAAATCCGATGGGTGGGCCGTTGCCTCCACAACGAAATTCTTCACACGCATTTTCGCCTCTTACGTGGTGGTCCATCATCGTGAAAACCATAAACAAGAAGAAGGAACACAAGATCGCCATTTCTGATCCTCTCTGATCAGTAATCTATATTATATAAAATAAAAATAAATAAGTAAATAAAAGGGACCACTCGAAGTCCAGTCAATAATTTGTTGTAAAAGACCGAAGTTGATAATGATATTGTCTCTTTTTTTTCTTTTGAAAACTTTTTAAACCACAGAACACGCCTTCTAGCTCTTCCACCACGAATTATTGACCGAAACTTTTATAATTATAATGATAATTACACTAATTTTATAATTAGTGTAATTATATACTGTTTTATATATTTTTTAAAAATAAAAAAATACATAATTTCTTTAATACTAATTTTTTTAACTATTAACAATAAATAAAATAAAATATTCGAGATAATTTTGAAAAACAAACTCATGGAATTAACTATTATTTTTTAAAAACAAAAATTAGAAGAGACAAAATACATTATCAACTGCTTGTTCACGGAAATTGATCTAGTGTCATAGGCTATTAATTGCAAGACTGGGGGATGCATCTGTACGATAATTTGTTGTAAAAGACTGAAGTTTTTTTTTGGATGTAAAAGACCGAAGTTGTGTTTTGAATTTTGAAAATTTTTTGAACCACAGAACACGCCTTCTAGGTCTTCCACCGCGAATTATCGACCGAAACTTTCAAAAAAAAAAATATTGATACTAAGATCTATCAGTTTGTCTTCTCAATTTTATAATTAGTGTAATTATATATTTTTTTAAAAATTAAAAAAATACATAACTTCATTAACAGCGACGTCTTTAACTATTAAAAATAAATAAAATAAATATCCGAGATAATTTTGAGAAGCAAACTCATGGAATCAAGTATTATTTAAAAAAAGAAAATCAGAAGAGACAAAATACATTATTAACTGCATGTTCCCGGAAATTGATCTAGTGTTAATGGCATATTTGGGGATGAAAAGTTATGAAAAGAGGGCATCTTGAATTTATTTTCAAAAGAAATTATATTAATTAATTATGATGTTTAATCTTAAAGTGATGTTAATTGATTGTGATCTTGAGAGATCTTTATCTTTTTTAAAAGATGAAGAGAATGAAGCGTGAGATAAGGCCGAGTGGAAAGCCTCCCTCGATGACCTTGACTTGGAACAAACTACCAGTAATTTCCTCGCAAACACGTTCAACAAAGATATTTACATGGGTTGGCACAAAGATATTATTTTCAAATCAACCCACACCACAAGGCACGCCTCTTAATTATCCATTATTTTAACTTACTCCTTGGTGCCTACCAAATGTGTATAAGGCCTTATTCATTTTTATAAAAAATTTTAATTATTATAATTTTTTTAATTTTTTAAATAAAATAAAATAAATAATTTAATTTTTTAAATTTTAAAATAAAAATAATATTAAATATATATATTCTAACAATATTTTATTTAACTTTCATTTCAACTCATCTTATCTCATCTCATATACGAAAATAAAAACATTAGTAAAATGAATTTTTTTTATTTTTTTAAGTATTTTTTAAACCTCCATAATCATTAAAAACTATATAAATTGGTTACTTTCTTAATCATTAAAAAAATAAATCTATATATAAATAGACACTTTAGTATAAATATTTTAATAATCATACTACCATTTTCCATATATACTGCTTTGTATTCAATGATTCATTCAATTCTCTCTCTCTCTCTCTCAAAGGCAAGAGGAATAATCATGACCTTCCCTGCAGTACTCACAACCCTTTTCGTTCTTTTGCTATTTCATCAAACTAATTGCAGTCATGTTAAGGATATTCATTCTACCGAGAAAGGAAGTGGTTGTTCTCCTTCTTCGTGTGGCAGCATCCAAAACATAAGCTATCCATTTCGATTAATGGAGGATCCACCAAACTGCGGCGACCAAAGGTATAACCTGTCATGTGAGAACAACATTACTGTCTTATACTTATATAGTGGAAAGTACTATGTGCGGGAAATCAATTACAGTGACTACACAATCCGACTAGTAGACTCGCGTATTCAGAGGGCTAATTTCTCCTCTATCCCTCCTTATTTTCTAACCTCTTATAATTTTAGCTCAGGGGACCCATCTGATACATACTTACTAACGAGTAATACTAGTACTATGGCTTTCTTGAGCTGTAAAAAGCAAGTGAATTCACCCTCTTATTTGAACGTTTCAACTAATTGCTTTGAGAGCGGAGTCTGTTCATCCAAGTACTCTTCATCATCTTCCCAGATGCATAGATATGTTGCATATGATCTAGCTCCATATCCAGAGCAGGTGGAGGAATCTTGCCGACTAGAGCTAATATCCCTAATATCGAGGGAAGCCCATCGATATACAAAAGCTCCTTCCTGTGAAGAGATCCACAAGGAATTGTTATATGGTTTTAGGCTTGATTGGTTCCGAGGTTATTGTGAATGCGACGCACGATATTGCTACCGCGATTATGAGTACGCGAATAAAATTCAATGCTTGAACATGGATCAAGGTACGTACGCACGCAGAAGAATTGAAAAATATGCAACACTTTCGTATAGTCGATCGAGATTTTGTACATCTCGACTATTTCTTTCATTTTTAGAATTCTTCGATTTCTAATTTTATATTGGTTTTGTTTTGGCTGTCGGATCAGGATTCTTCAAAAGACTTGAGGACGTATACAATGGTGAGACTCCTATCTCAATAGGTTGTTTGAAGAATAGGCATAAATGAACTAGTTTAATGATAGAGTATGGCATTGAATAGAAGTTTGCTAAAGCCCAATTATGAGTATGGCATTGAATCGAAATCAGAACCTTTGGTCCTTTATAGATCAAGAGCATAGGTCCTGAGTTCGAATTTCAACTCTATATTTTATCATATTTAATTAAATATTACACGTGTTGGGCTATCCATTGAAGGGAGTGTTAAAATATAAAATAAATAATAAAATTTACCTCTTTCTATTCGCTTAAGCTTTTGAGACAAGTAGTGATTTTACATATAACAAGGGATTTAGACATAAAAGTCAGGAGGTTTATATAAATTCTTGTTGTACGAACTCTGAAAACTATTTAAGTCACTTTGTTGATTCATTATTATGTTTCTATATATATTTCTTGTAGATGCTTCACCCAAAGAGTTGATTCGAATGGTTTTCTATCTGGGTAAGAAACTAACAATATCTCGATCCTCTTTGAAGCATGAATACTTGTTCTTAATTACTAGGTTGTATCTCGAAAGACTAATAACTGAGCTATAAGTCTATTACTAGTTTTCTTTTAGTATAGCTTGGTGAGTTTTCTCCATATATATATATATATATATGTATAAAGTACCTAATAGCAAAAAATGTTTTGGAAGATATTTTAGACAGTGGACAACGAAAAAATAAGATTCTTTTAATGACATGTAATTGAATATGATTAAAAAAAACTTTGTTTAATTACTAGCCAGAAGTTAGAAAGACAAGTACTTTGAGTTGTAAATGTATCAAGGCAAAAAACAGAGGAACTTTTATAACAGTGCAACAATTTATTTGTTTTGAGAAATAACTATTATTTATAAATCGATCAATATATTTTGAACTCTATTTTTATTTTCTTTCTAAAATAGAAAGAGTTCAAATATAAAATAGGAAATACAAAAAAATCAAATCAAACAAAGATTTAAAAAATAAAAATAAATTGATAATTAGTCTATCTATTATAGAAGAGGAGATTATTTGAAAAATGTAACCGATTCTTTAGTGTGGTGTTGTTTCTCCTTAGGGCCATACCTTGGAGTAAAACTGGTAATAGGGACTCCAATTGTGATTGCATTCTTGATCTATAAATGGCGAAGGAGGCATTTCTCAATGTACAATGCTATTGAAGACTTTCTACAAAGTCACAACAACCTTGCACCGATAAGATATTCATACCCACAAATTAGATACATGACCAAGAATTTCAAGCACAAACTAGGTGAAGGAGGTTATGGAACTGTATTTAAAGGAACACTTCGAAGTGGCCGACTCGTGGCAATAAAGATATTAACTAAAAGCAAAGCTAATGGACAAGACTTTATCAATGAGGTTGCAACCATTGGAAGAATTCATCATGTTAATGTAGTGCAACTCATTGGTTTTTGTGTTCACGAATCAAAGCGTGCTCTTGTATATGAGTTCATGTCTAAAGGGTCTCTCAATAACCATATTTTTGTGAATGAAGGAAGTATCCTCATAAGTTACAAGAAAATGCATGAAATTGCTCTAGGGGTGGCTCGTGGGATTGAATACTTACATCGAGGTTGTGACATACGAATTTTGCATTTTGATATAAAGCCTCACAACATTCTTCTTGATGAGAATCTTCATCCCAAGCTTTCTGACTTTGGCTTGGCAAAATCATATCCAATAGATGATAGCATTGTTTCTTTGACTGCTGCAAGGGGAACGTTTGGATACATGGCTCCTGAGTTTTTCTATAAAAATATTGGAGGCATCTCATACAAGGCTGATGTTTATAGTTTTGGAATGTTATTGATGGAAATGGCAAGTAGAAGAAAGAATTTGAATGCATATGCAGAACATTCAAGCCAAATCTACTTTCCCACATGGGTCTACGACCAATTGCATGATGGAAATGATATAGAAATGGAAGAATATGCCACGAAGGAGGAAGAGGAAATCGGTAAGTTGATGATCATAGTTGCTTTATGGTGTATACAGATGAAGCCTAGTGATCGTCCTTCAATGAACAAAGTGGTAGAAATGCTTGAAGGAGAAGTTGAATCCTTGCAACTTCCTCCTAAGCCTTTATTTTCATTACCAGAGCAACAAATTGAGCAGAACGTGGAGATTCCAAATCAAGATTGCTTATCAATGCATTCAAATGTATCAAGTCAATCCAGTAGTGCTCAATCGTAGAATCTCTCAATCAATAACATAATTCTATCGTCCCTAGTCAAGGAAGCTGGCAGGTCTTCTCTTCTTTGATATAACTCAAAGATGTTTCATATTTCTATGCAATAATAATGAATGTTGGTGTGGTATTTGATAACTCTGCATATTCCTATAATGAATCTTGGTGTGGTATGAAATGATTGTTAGTAGAAAAATGTTTTCAGGTAGTAATATTCAAACGATAATCTTGGTCCTAGTTCACAAATTTGTTATGATGCTTTCATATATATCTTCGCCTAAAACTAGATAAATTTAATTATTTTATCATATATATTTTTTATATTGGTTCTCAAATTATAAAATATTTTAACCTTAAATGAGAAGACATTTTAGGGAACTCAAACTCTTACTCATTTTCAAATTACCTCGAATAACATTATGAACAATTTACACCTCAAACTATATCAATTTCTTTTATTGCATTCTACTGTCCATTTAGTAAGTTCATTCTCACAAAAGCTTAGCTCTAAATGTTACAGTTATTCTCATACTAAGGTTGTCAGCTTTTAATATGATCCATGAATCCAAAATGTAAAATATATGATTAAGATTAAGTATATGTTCGGATCAATTTGGATCGATTCTAACTTGACCTTATTAACAATTGAGTTATGTTGGATTAACTTGCGGGTTCACGGATTGATTTGAGTAATTTGAGTTCCAAAATATAAAAAATAATGTTTTTTTTTCTTATCATTTGCTCATTTTAGTTACCTGATTGGTCCACCACATTTTTATAGAAATTATATTTTGTACAGAAAAACATGGTAGGGGTGCTTCCCGTACCTCCCAGGGCAAGGGTGCCTCCCTTCCTGCATCCCGCCCTTGACATGGGTGGAGGGTGGGGTTTTCCTCTCAGGATTCGGCCCCACACCCTGAGTGCGAGGCCCTCCGTTCAGGTGCCGAGGGGGGGATTGGCCATGCAGTCCGTCCATCCTCAGTTGTCCACCGCCCACCCATGGTAGAAAACAACCGGAAAAAGTAAAAAAAATACAAAACAACCAACAAACAATAACAAGTCTACAAATCCATCTCTAAAATCAATAAATCTATCATCCAACCACAAATCCAAGAAATTACAAAATACAAAAGCATATGGTAAAAAATAAAATAAAATAAAATCACCACCAAGGCATGGTCGTGGGTCTAAGCAAAGGAACTGGGCCATGAATAGCCGTGAGTTTGCAAACAAACCCTTGGCCATGCTTTAAGAACAAGAAGTCAAGAAGAAGAAAAAAAAAATCTAAAAATAGGAAAGGAGGAGGACGGCGGGATTGCCCTCGCCGCCTAGGCGGGACAGGGGCAGTGGATCATGGTGGGGTGGCAGGGGGTGGTGCCTTGCCGCCCAACCCTAAAACATGGCATTTGTTTAAAGTTTTTTCTTCAAAATTTCTCATATATGCTTCGTATTGTTATCTAATACTAATAAATAACATGAACCATAATGACTCGACACAGCCCAGCCTGATTAACAGCCCAACTAATACCTCTAAATTTGATTCGACATAGCCCAGCTTGATTATATAAGATCCTTTTAGAAATTAAAGTTTCTTGTTAAAATATATAATAGGGACCACAGCAAAGACAAAGGCAGTCACACCAACTCCAAATCTATGCACTCGTGAAGGTGAAGGCAGAAGAAGATGGAGTTGGGATAGGTATCTTGCCTAATTCTAACCAATATAACCTGCAAATTGTATGACTTGGGTATTATAATAAGTTTCATCGTATGTGTACAGGGGTGAAAAAAAATCGGTTGAACCACAAATCATCCACGTATCTTCGACTTTTTTCATCGCAAGTTATTATAATAATAATAATAATAATAATAATAATTAGTAGGAAAGATAAAGCTTTTCTCAAATAAAAGTTCGAAACTATTTTACTCAAGTACCTGCATGCATCTCTAATTACCTATTTTATCCATGAGAATACGATTTTACTTGCATTTCTCTTTGAAAACCCCGTACGTACGTAAAAATTTAAAGCAAAGTAGTATTCTTAAAGCAAAGTACTATTCTTATTGGATATATATATATATAGAGAGAGAGAGAGAGAGAGAGAGAGAGTTGGAAGATGCTGAAATGGGAGCATCTGAGAAGGAATGTGCTCTCTTTCTGAAAATATTCTAAGGCCCAAAAGGATATCCTCTTTGAATTCTTTGAATCGTGAGCAATGAGCACCTTATATATCCAATATTGCCTGAAGAACCCCATACAAATTTGGAAAAGCCGGCGATTGGTAGTCCTCCATCCTCTGAAAAGTATCAATTTGCTTTTCAAGTTTGAGATAGTTTATTATTTTTATTATTGGTTTGAATTATAGATCGATCCTAACTAAACAGAAAGGCCCAAGTTCTACGCATTGAATAACTATTGCAAAGTTTAGATTAACATTTCATGTTCGGTTTGATCCATATAGTTGAATATCTATAACTTAATACAACACGACTCGCAAACACAATTTGCCACCCTTCTCTTATCAATAACTATTACGAAGTTTGATTTTGATTCTTCACAATGATCAGCTAGCAGCCTAGATATTTAGAGTTGAATGGTTTTGGTATATATATGAATCGTGGAGCCTGTAATTAAAGTTCGAACAGAACATTCGCATATAGAACATATTTATCTCAATCTTCCAATACTGGAGCTATTAAAATCCACAGCCAACAGCGTGCAATTTCTGACGCTTAAACGTCCCATACTCTGAAAGAAAAGTCTCGCATTTTCTATTTAAACTATTCATTTTTCAAAACACTCAGCATCTCATACTCATTTATCCAATAAATTAAGGAGATAATGAGAAAATAAAATGTTACAAAATGGAGCCAGACAGAAATATGGGAGAATATTGGACTAAGCTACTAAAGACAAGTCCTTCAATTTTAATACTTGAAAATGGAATATCGTTGCAACAAATTAAAAGAAATATATGAAACAAGTTGATTTTTGTAACCTCATCAGCTTGAATGCTATATATTTGATCCTTATGGCGGAATAATGAGCTACTTTTGTAGTTAGACCACCTTGGGTCACGATGTGGTGTAAAATGACTGATGAGATAGATTAATTTAAGAGAACTGTTATAGACACAAAAAGATTATACAAAATTAAATTCACAAACTAATATGACTTAATGAGATCTATTAATAAAAATTGTTTTACATTATGACGTATCACATCAAGCCACATCCGTTTGTAGGTTTATTTTTCTGTAATCTCAGCTTTGTGGTTAAAGTATTTTCCTAAATTTAATTATTTTAAATTTTAATATGTAGTCTAGTGCCGGTATGTGGATTATATCATTTATTAGAAAGTTAAAAGGTGTCACTTGTATTCAAATCATTTCAGTTTCATGGTATTCGTTTCACTTCTATTCCCGAATTGTTCTTCTCTTTCTCAACGTCCAGGTATAACTCTTTGGATAGTTATCATCTGGTATAACTCACATTAAATTATACATCATTATAATAATAAAATATTCTCATTTTTAATTTTTTTTTAAAAATTATTATTTGTTATATATTTTACAATTAACAACATGTGCTCAAAAATATTAATTCTATATATCTAAATATTACTAATTTCATATATC
The DNA here is from genome assembly GCA_003123785.1 of Pterocarya stenoptera. Lineage (NCBI taxonomy): Eukaryota > Viridiplantae > Streptophyta > Magnoliopsida > Fagales > Juglandaceae > Pterocarya > Pterocarya stenoptera. The sequence goes on from QEOT01004923.1 coordinate 197,165, forward strand.
AAAATGATCAATTTTATCAATAAATATTAATATGTACTAAAAAATAATTTATATTATCAACTTAATACAAATTTCATATATCAAAATCATCTTAATATAAATTTTACAAAATTGATTTTAATGGGTAGGAGAGAGAAAAAATATTAAAAATAGTTATATAAAAATTTAGAGATGCATAGATTAATACAGATAAATTTAAAGACATATTATGTAAATATGAAGATAAAGATCATAAAGAAAAAGATACAAATGAATAAGCTATTACCAGTGCTCTGAATCACTTCCATTCAAATATGAAATACCTAACAGAAGAATCTCACTACATATTAGTTAAAGTTAAATTTATATAGGTGACCATAGAATTGTCTGCAAAGCAGCAAGTCATTTTACCAAAAGAAACAAGAAATAAATAACAAAGAATGGATAATGATAATAGAGTGCTATGCATAAGCCTACACACCACACACCAATGTATTTTTTATTTTTTTTCAATTTTTTTTTATTTTACTCTTCTTGAAACATTTATATTTTTTTATTCATCATCTATATAATACACATTTCATAAGAGAAACAAATAAAAAAAATAAAAAAAGTTATGGTGTGTGGTGTGTAGGCTGATGCAAAGATTAATTCATGATAATAATAATAATGCTACTATTCCAAGTCAAAATTCCAGAGCTCCTCTTTTTGTGACTTCGATAAAGTTTCAAACATGACCTCCCACAATTGTGGAAAGTTCTCGCCGGGCCGCCCCCAACTCTCATCCAAACCACAATTCATCGGAAACTGATGTCACTTACCACAAAAACATATGATGAATTTTTCTTTTTCAATGGGAGTAGAAGAACCAAAAAAAACATCCCTCAGGTGTTTGTTGAAAACTTATGGATTGAAGTCTCATAATTTTTGTAAATCATTTAATAATCTTTAAAATTCGTTTTATAAATACTATAAAATTTGCTTCTTGTATGTATTTTTTTTATCTTAATTTAAATTTTGAAATTTGGATGGCAAATGATGTTTTGATAAGGATGATATTGATGACAAAGAAGACGACATCAAGAAGTAATATGTCGCAAATGTAGGGTCGAATGTGCAAAATTAACAAAGTTATTGCTTTGGTCCATTTTAATGGCTTGTTCAAATCAAAACCACTCAAATATCAAAATCACAAACCTCATTTTGTTTCCACGACACACAAATCTCAGAGGATGTGCGCAGACTTCATAGACCTGAACAAGGCCTGCCCAAAAGACCGCTTCCCACTGTTGCGTATAGATTTGATAGTGGACTCGACGACTGGACACCTCCTACTCAGTTTCATGGATGCATGTTCCGAGTACAATCAGATCAGAATAAACACGACGATGAGGTGAAGACAACCTTCATCACCGACCAAGGACTTTACTGCTTCAAAGCTATGACGTTCGATCTTAAGAATGTAGGTGAAACTTATCAACGGCTGGTTAACCGAATGTTCAAGGACCAGATCAGGTGAAACATGGAGATCTGAGTGGATGACCTCTTGGTCAAAAGTTGGAAGCCTAAGTAGCACATTGGCGATCTTCAGGAAGCTTTCACAGTACTAAGGAAGTATAAGATGAAGCTCAACTGTTGAAGCGTGCCTTCGGCATCAAGTTGGGGAAGTTCTTGGGTTTCATGGTCTCGGAGCGTGGAATTGAGGCCAACCCCGAGAAAGTCAAGGCTATAGTAGACATGCCGCCACCACGAACGATCAATGAGGTCCAGAGGTTGGCAGGGAGAGTGGCTGCTCAGAGCCGCTTAGTTGCATAGTCGATCGACCACTGCCTTCCCTTTTTCAAGGTCCTCAGAAAAGCACGGGAGTGGGATATTGAGTGCAGTTGGGCCTTTGGCGAACTAAAAGAGTATGTGGCCCACCCACCATTTCTCAGTTAGACTGAGCTGGGGGAAGACTTGACTGTATACCTGGCGGTATCCCTGAACGCTGTGTCCGCTGTCTTGGCTAGCAGTGAGGAAGGAGACCAGCAACCCATCTATTACATGAGCTGTGCTTTTCGAGGAGCCGAGGTTAGGTACCCCCGAACGGAGATGCTGGCGTTCGCATTAGTCATCGCTGCAAGACATGACTGAACATCTTCATCTTATCATATCATATCATATCAGAGCATCATATCAGAACATAAACCATTTTTAACCCCCATGGTAGGGTTGTGCATTCTGCGGAAAGCCAAGTAGAACATAAATCACCATAGTACCATAGTGATTGCACTCAGAATAGAGACCACTATGATATCCCATGGTATGGCCAAAGATCACTATTATATCCTGTGACAGGGCCAGAGGTCACTATTATATCCCGTGACAGAGTCACAGGTCACTATTATATCCCGTGACAGAGCCAAATGTCACTATTATATCCCATGATAAGGCCAGAAGTCACTATTATATCCTGTGACAGGGCCAGATATTAGAGCAAAACAGAATCAGAATCACCATATCAGAACCAGAATTAGAGTCAGAACAGAATCAGAAAGTCATGCCAAAGGTTTTTCAGATACCACACCATATCAAAACAGAGTACTGAAATTCAGATCATTTCACATTTCCAAAACAGATTCAGAACATCTTCACGTCACATGCAAAAATTATCAAATTTTCATCTTTGCTCATTTTTCTCAGTTCAATAACAGGATGTCAAAAATAAGCTCACGTCTACACCAGTCATGCTAGAAAATATTTTATTCATATACAGAATTTCATGAGTAATGCAGAACAAATAATTGAGGTCGTTTCAATTTTTTTTCCACAGCAAAATATGCATATTTTTCAAAAATCAACCTCTGCCCATTTTATTTTTATGCAAAGTCTAGCATAGAAATCCCACCTACCTATAGTTCTTAACTTTTCAAAATTTCTCCACACCAGTATTGAACGAAAATCAATCGTCACCGTGAGAGCAGCTACAGGGTGGCGGAGACACGGGTGGAGCTGGCGGTTGAGCATGTGAGGAGGACGACGGACCTAGGGTGGCACAGACGAAGGTTTCTGTGTTGGTCAACTCGTGCAGCTAGAATGGCGCCATGCACCCAACCTATAAGGATCGCATCAACTAGTTCTCTTCCTCCAAGTCAATTTGACTATCAACCGTCCTAGCGACAAAGTGATCCATGCCTTGAATAGACAAGCAAGTCTTGGTCGGTAAGAAAAAAATGAGGAAGCAAAGGGAAGACTTACTGGGGACAAGAAACCTCTCGGCTAGAAAGGATGATAGAAAATCACGGTTGTTGGGAATAAGACCCCACGCCACTTGAACTGGGTACCCGTGACAGCTAGTCTCACTCGAGGGAAACTCCCCACCATTACTAGAAACAAAGAAGAACTTCCTCTGCCACTCCTTATCATGGGAATAGCGGCGCTCCGAAAGTACCACACAGTTACCTATACATCGAACGTCGTGGGTAAAAAGAAATTCCCTCATCATGAGATCTAGATAGTCCTCACTGGCGGACTCCAAGAGCTGCCTCTAAGCAATGTAGCAGGCCATCAATATCATCCAAGTGTTAGGCGCAATCCTAATTTTAAACAAGAGATTAGGTTGTTACAAGGCCTGGAACAAGCCCTTTAGCCTCTATATATATATCAGCAGATGTTCACTCATCTGGTAAGTGAATACTACGTATATATTTCTTTGTGAATGTCGAGTTACACATCTGACTTAGGCTTTAGATGCGTTTTAATACTCTTCAGATCTTCTTGTTTCTCTTGTTATAGGTTCGTACAAGGCGTTTAGGGGTGCAAAACACGTCCACAATAGTTTATATCATCAAATATGAAAACTTCATACTACATATGTAGGGCCTGTAGCATAGTTTTTGGGTAACAAATATTTGGACTTAATAAGCGTCTAATTATAAAAGCCGCTCTTAGACTTTTATAATGATAGTATCAAGTGTAGGGTTGCTACCTGCCCTATATGTGCAAGTAGCCACCCATCATGCATTCCGTCCCAATTTATATTTCTAATCGTCTACATCTACTTGTCTAGTGCATAGATTGAAGCTATCATCAGCCACCCTGACAATATATTTTTCACAAAAAAAACTTTAACAAAATTGCATATACATTAGAAAATTTGCACAAACCCAACAAAAATTTTCAACAAATGTAACAAACCGTAAAAAATTGAAGATTTGCACAAATCTTCACATATCTAAAGATCTGTGCATAGATCTATGATCGCGGTTGTGGGTAATAAAACTCACAAATCTACGCTCATGGTTGCATTATTGCATTGCATATCCGAAATTATAGCCGTGGATCTTTAACGTACAGATTCACACTGACCATCAAAATCATATGGGACGGTAGAGAGCCATAACCAAGGAGTGGTCTTGGCCCTCACCCAAAAGCATACATTGGTTTATCAAAAGAAAACATACCTTTTTTATTTTTATTTTTAAGAAGAGGATGATACTTTAATTTTATTGGTAACCCTCACTTGTGACGGAGGAAAACCGTAGTTACAATCAGACACCTGAGGATTACATACATTGTTTTATTTTGATACATTTTGTATATGAATAATGATGAGCAATTCCTCCGAAAGCGTACAATGTTTTAAGAAAACTAAAAAGTAATCTTTGCTTTTAATAAAGTTTCTTTTATTTTTACAGTCATTTCGATTCTTATTATTGCTCACACTCTATGGTCATCCTCTCTGTACGCATTTTTCTATAGTCTCTCAATTGGTATATCGTAACAACTCGACAAATGTCACTTGATGATAAGTCACATAATTGCCAAGGGTAAGAAAACACAAATTAAAATAGTATTTAAAAAAATTTAAATGTGCAAAAAATAAAAACTCTAAAAGAACAATAAAAATGGAATTTAGAAATAACATAGAATATATTTTTTCCAACATTATCATCAAATTATTTAAATTAATAAAATCGTCACCATATTGCCCATAAATTAACTTGAAGTTTAACTCATATGTTTTCACTTTATACTAATAGAGGGATTGGTGGGACGTGGATTGATGGGTTCTACGCCCAAGAAAGTGTAATAATTTCCATTAGGTCAAAAAAAAAAAAAACAATGGAGATTTCGTTCACTTTTATAAAATTTTTCATATTATCTCATTTTATCTAATTATTATAAATTTTTTAAATTTTTATACAAAATAAAATAAACAATTCAACTTTTTTAAATCTCAAAATAAAAATGATATTAAAAAAATCTATTTTAACAATATTTTATTTTATTTTTAATTTTTATCTTAAGTCATTTCATCTACAGTAAAAAGGAAAAAAAAAAAAAAAAGAAAGAAAGATTGTCACGTCTCTTACTTTACACATGAGTCTCGACAGTGTTTGTATTTTATTCTTTAAAATACATCACAAAAATCAACTCTTTTTTATTTTAGCTAATGAATTTTACAATATACTATATATTACTTTATATATTATTTTTCTATTTCTTTAAATATTCTTTCCTTATTCATTTTAAATACTTTTCTAACTACCATTAAATTTGTAATATTCTCAAATCTTTTAATATTTCTCATACATTAATTGCCAAAATGACATCAATAGCCCAATAAAATGTTTAAAAAAAGAAAGATGAAAAAAATTCATTAATCCTATCTTTTTAACTTTCTATCCTTTTATCATGTTTTGAAATTTTTTTAACATGACTACTTTTCTTTTTATTAAAATAAAATGTACAAATAATATTATAATTTTTTCATATTTTATAAATAGAAGGGTAAATGTGAGAAATATGAAGAAATATTACAAAAAAGAAACAAATAATTAAAAAACGTTTACATAGATGAATAGTACATATGTATTTTATATTCATTTTACCTAATCCAATGGAAGCTTTATTTTAACATATTATTCTTTATTTTACAAAAAGTTGCAAAATAGAAAAGTGATTGAGAGTGATCTCAACCATCAAATCTAAAGGCGGATTTAAAATTTTTAGTTTATAACTGACCCTTAAATTATAACTTATCTTCGTAACGTGAGCTTGGGTGCTTGACGGAATAAGAGAAGTACTTTTGCATCATATTAGAGCAGTACTAGTGGGTTCAATAAAGTTTGACTAAAATTTAGTTAGAAAATTTACTTTTATAAATTTAGCTAGTCACTTTACAATAACACCAAATAACAGATTTAACAAATCTATTACTATTTTATTAAAATATTAATTTTGATGTTTTCTTTTATTTTAATTTTAATTGTAATTTGAATATTTATTCATTATTAAAAAATTCTACATTAATTTTTTAACGTTCATATTATTCAAATGGATAAAACATTTTCACCGCATTTTTTTTTTTTTTTATAACGGTCATATTTTTTCAATTGATATATGTTTTCAATAGTCATATATTTTCCAATATAGTATAGATGCAAATTAAGTAAACAGCTACGCAAAGGATTAAATATGTTTAAGAATAGAAACTAGGAAATGCAGCAAAGGATTAAATATGTTCAAAAAGCAAGAGGAAGTGGAAATTTTTTATGCTAAAATAATATTTGACTAGCAATTGGGGCTCAACAAATTTAGCTAGTGAAATTAATGAAAGCTAAAATTACTGTAATTTTGTTGAGTCCACTACAGCCCCTTTTTATGCTTTTTAGTAAAATGTTGGCCAAATTTTAACTTTGTTGAACCAATTACTAATACTCTTAATTATACAAAATTAAATTTATAAATGCACGTTGTTTAATGTAATACGTTATATTATAAAATTATTTTTATTATAAAATAAGTCTAATAGATTATATGAAATCACTTCACTTTATAGATTTATTTTTTAATAATCAGTTTATATTGTAGTACTTTTCATATAATAATGTAAATATATATCTTTTAAATTTGTTGCGGTCACTTGTCGGTGACCTTTGCCTCACAAGGTGCATTTCCATGATCTTGTGAGTTGTGAGCAAGGCCCAAGATAAAGAAAACAATTTTCATTTCTGTCCGGAGTGTGGGCTTCTTGGGCGAGCTTTTTCTGGTGTTTGATGGCTAGCGCTCTTGAGAAACTGAGGAAGCGCTTGGGTTTTTCATGCCCTATAGAAGAGAAGTCAGGAAAGACAATAGCCTCATCCCTGTCCAGAGAACTATGCCGCCACTTTTCTCTGGACAAAATCAAAATAGCAACTAACAACTTCAATAGAGAATTAATTGTCGGTATGGGTGGCTATGGCAATGTATATAAGGGTTTCATTGACGAGAGTAACTCCCGGCCAGTGGTGAGAAAGCGCTTGACAACGCAATGTGCAGAAGAGTTTAGGACGGAGGCTCTATTGCTCTGTCAAATTCGCCATGTCCACCTCATTCCATTAATTGGATACTGCAACGATGAGGGTGAGATGATCCTCGTCTACGATTTCATGGCCAACAACACGCTCTGTGACCACCTTTACGACACCGACAAGGCCCCCCTTCTGTGGAAACAGAGGCTCCAGATTTGCATCAGAGCGGCGCATGGCTTGCATTACCTACACACGGGCTTGAAGCACCCAGTTATCCATCGTAACATGAAGACGACCAATATTCTTTTGGACGATGAATGGGTAGCCAAGGTTTCAGATTTCGGATCGTTCAAACAGGTTTTGAATTAGGGCATCAAGTTTAGCAACCTCATAGTGGAGGTGGAGGTTACCAGTGGGCCTTTGGATATTGGATTGTCCGAACAGATTCCAAGTTGCACTACGGCTAGTTACAACGTCTTGAGTGGTGAGAGGCTGCCTTTGGATCTGGATAACATTGAGTTTAGTAGGATGTTGATGGGTAGGTTCGAATGTTTGGATTCAGATTACGAAAGACTCCGACAACTGACTGAAAAATCAGATGTGTACTCCTTCGGCGTGGTGCTCTTGGAAGTATTATGTGCCCGACAACCTCTGAATGTCAGACAGGAGGATCGGGAGCAATGGAGTTTGGCCCACTGGGCCCGAAAATGCAACGAGAGGGGGAGGATCGGCAAAATCATAGATCCCTATCTGGAGGGGAAGATAGTTCCGGAACGCTTCAAGGTATACGTGGAGATTGCGATGACTTGCGTCCAAGATCAGGGGATCCAATGGCCTACGATGGTAGATGTGATGGAAAAGCTCGAACTTGCAATGGAGCTGCAAGAGAAGGTGGATGCCGGGGGGTAGAAGATGATCAGTCGGCTTGGTAGTCAGGCATGTCATCGGACTCGGGTCGTATGACCTACAGTGATATAAAAGCATTCTCTTTCGATCGACCAAATGCATCTTTCAAATTTTATATTTACTCTCTATATTTATTTATTTCATTTAAATTTAATTTTCAATTATCTATTTACTCTCTATATAATAATAAAATATTATTAATTTAATAATTAATTAATTAAATTTATTTTTATCACATTTTATAGTTCATTAAATGTTAATAATAATTAAATGTTAATTAAATTAATATTAAAAAAGTATTATTAAATTTTAATTATAATTATATTCTAATTAAATTAATACTAAAAAAAGAATTATTAAATGTTAATAATAATTATATTCTAAATGTTAAATGTTAATTATATTCTAATTAATTTAATTTATTTTCTTGGAGTGGAAAATTAATATTTCAATATTTGATGAAGCAATTGTAGTTAATTATATTTGGTGAAACACTGTAGTTGAAATCTAAATTATTTTAGAGATGTCCAATCTAATGTGATATCTTTTAAGTACAAATTATCTAAATTTTAACCATTCTTCAACTTTATTCAAGCCAATGAATATGCTCTTACAATCAAGGAAGTCCACAAATTGATTCTTTTGAAGGTTCAATTTACTTTTCATTCTAATATATTATATTAATTTATCTAAGTTTATGAATTTAATTTTTTTAAGAGTTTTTAATGCTAAATATTTTTCATTAAAGCTTTGTCCACAGCTTCACGAACACCACCAAGTTGACATCGCAAGCTTTCCCAGTTTTTATTGGAAGGTTTGAATAGTTAGTTGAGATAAGATGGATTAAGATAAAAATTAAAAGTTAAATAAAATATTGTTAGAATATTATTTTTTAATATTATTATAATTTTAAAATTTTAAAAAGTTGAATTATTTATTATATCTTATATGATAATTTAAAAAAATTATAATGATTAAATGAGATGAGATGAGTTAAAAGAATTTTTATAATAATTTTAGGTTATGCTAAGTGTTATTTTTTTACGTGACATAAAATACCCCATTTGATTTGTCATTAAGACATTCGTCTTTTTAAGTAATTTTGAATTTCTTAATACTTATGCTATCAACTTTGATAATTTTAATGGTTTCCTTGGTAAATTATTATCTGCCAATTAACTCATGTGAATACTATTAGAGACAGTTATGACTTATAAGTTGTACAAACACAACGCAATTTTTTTTTTAATGTAAATATTATATTTACTCATATTTAAAAAAAAATACAAGATATTTATATACTCTATAACTGTAAATATTGTTTTTGATTTTTTTACAAATCCCATTTAAATTTCACGAATTTGTGTCATACGGATAGAATTGAGCTCAAGTAATATAATATATATATATATATATATATATTTAAAGTACTGTTTTGTAATTCTTTTTGTCATCATCTGAACTTTTCGAACAGCTCAACCTTAAAGGGACGAGGTAGGATTGTCAAGTTTAAACTAGTATGATCTTTTAGTGGTAAGAATTCCACTTTGTGGCCGTGGACAACTGGGCTCGAATCCCAGCAGCCACATCACTTGATCAATTTTTTTTTCTATATTTTTCCAGTTACATATACTTGTATTACTATTCAGCTGGTGCCTTGTGCCGGTATTTATATGTTTTTGTTGAGAAGAAAAATAAAGACTTTCTGAATGCTCTAGATTTTTGGAAGGGACTCGTTTTGTTTTCCTCGTTTTCCGATATAATTTTAGACTTTTTTTTTAAATTTCAACTCATCTCATTTTACTATTATAATTTTTTTAAATTTTTATAAAAAAATTTAATAAATAATTTAATTTTTTTAAAATTTAAAATAAAAATAATATTATAATAATATTTTATTAAACTTTTAACTTTTATCTCATCTCAACTCATCATCCAAAACTTTTTATCAAAACAATTAAATACATTTTTTTTATTTATTTATTAAGAGGACACCGGGCCACATGAAATGACCCTTTCCATTTTTATTAAAGCCTCACTTATGGTGGAGGAAAACCATAGCTACAAGTTCAACCTTAACTACAAGATACCAGAAACAGCAACAAAAGCCATAAAAACTCTCCATAAAACTCAGCACTTTCTGATGTAGGGAAGTCCAGCTTTATTAGTTCTTAAGAGCCCTCTTAGAAGAGAAGGAACCAGGTCTGCAAGACACCAAGAAGACATAACCGCACCATTATTTGACGCAAGACAAGCCAAGTAATCTGCTCAGGCGTTTCCTTGTCTGTAAATGTGACAGATAGTAAAGCATTTTCCTCTAAGCATGTATAGATAGGTGAAAGAATGGATCCTTTACCTAGGGATTTCTTTTTTTCTTATGGAATTGATTGATTTTTTTTTTTAATCTGAATATCTCGTACAATGAATTCTCACAAAAAGAATGAGTCTGTTTGCAATTGAAAAAATCTTCTAAAAAACTCTGCTTTTGAAAAATTAACCTGATGGAAAGGAAACAATAAATAAATAAATCAAGGCTCTTGGGCAACATTTTGCATTATTATTTTTAAAAGAAAAAGAAGGATTGTGGGCCTGGCCCGAATAACAAGAATGGAGGCGTATGGAACTACTCTTCGGGAGCATAAAGGGCAAACAACTGCATTTTTGTCCCGCGTTAGGAAATTTTCGTCACCGCTACAATTCTTCGTCTCCAAGATCTGATAACTAGCCTCTGGGCTGTTCGCATCCACAGTTATGCCAAGAATAAGTACTTTAGACTTTAGAGGTCCCCCAAGTGTCGGCCTCACAACACTAGGGCCCATTCAAACCACCGAAAGAACTAAAGAAGAAGGCGAGACCCTTTTTTTTTGACAGATCTGAAATTACAGTCCACAAAGTCATTATCATTGGTCGGCTTCCAATTGAATTGAAGTTGGCATATTCAAAGCAGACAGCCATTTCCCACATTCCAAAAGCAATTACCGTTGTGACGTCCCTCCATAACTGAACAAACCTTAGAAACCAGGTTAGGCCAAGTGCAAGGTAAGCTAAAGACACAAAACCATAGAATGTCAACAAAAGAGCCATCTTCCCAGGTAAATAATCATCTGGTTTTCTCCACAGTCATTCCTTTGATTATTGTGCCCTTGAGTTCTGGATCACAAGACATAAAATAGAGGTAGTACATTTCAATACTACTTATTTCCACTTCAGAATTTTTCGTCCCTTCCATCTCAAAAACTCTCCTACACCTAAACACACCTTTGAACAAGGATTGCTTCTCCACATTCTCATCTACCTCGAGAGAGTCCAATCCTTCACCTGTCTGAATAGTATCAACCACTGAGTCCCCCTTGCCTTTCTCACAGTCTATATCTTCATCATTCAAATTACAAGTTGACTCAAAAGGCGGTAACATAAGGCCATCCATCCAATAATCTAGTCCTTTTCCTCTATCAAAAGGCCAATGAATTGATACTAGAAGGAGCTGAGTTTTTATATTCTTACCCTGAAATTCTTAGCAAGGAGGTAAGTATTTGTGTTGGAGTCATCACCACCAAAAACAAGAGTCCATCCCAATCAAGCTTCAATGCTATTTCTTCAACTTTCTCAAGCATTTCATCAAACAACTGAGGTGCCATACCTTCCGTATAAATTGCAAGAAGGCCATTGCAAACAATGGAATTCCCAACTTCGCAACATGAGTATAAATTTGTTTGACATAATAGGCATTACTAGACATGAGACCATCAACAGTTTGGTCTGCGTCAAAAGTAATAAATCTAAAGCCACGAGATTGACTAGTAGAATGGTCCGGCATGATTTGGTGTTCCTTGACCTCTCCAAATTGTGTAAAGAAGTCCCCGAACTCATCTTTATTCTTGTAGGTAGGGATTTCCCCATCATTATTTTTTTCCTTCCTCTATCGAAAGGCCACAAGCAATTTGTTTTTCTATCAATTGATTTTCCAAAATTTCTTTTCCCTTTGCTATATCCAAAGGCCACAAGAGTTGTTCCTCTATCAAATTTTCCCCAATTTTAAGTAGATTAAACGCATACCACCCAAAAATAGCCCTACTAACTTTGTAAGAAGCTTTACTTGGGACTTGGATCTGCTGATTACCTTGGAAATATATGTGTATGAGCATTTCAATATTTGAAGGAATAAAAGCATTGGCATTGGCCAGTCAAATTTTGGCTAATTTTTGCTAAAGTGGTCTGCATTAGAGTAGTCAAAACTTTGGCTCCACTTTTGAGCTACATAAAGTCATTCATTTTTTCAAATTTGGCCAGCTACTGTTCATCTCCAACAATATTTTACTCTAAAAATGTGTGAGAAGTAGGGAGTAAGTTTAAACCGGAAAACCAGACCAAACCGGACCCGTTGGCCCTGTTTTGAACCGGTCCAGTCCGGGACCCGTTCTTATATTATGAAAACCGGTCGGACTCTGTCCGGTCTTAGTTCTATAGTTTCCGGAACCGGACCGGACCGGATTGGTTGGGAAAAATATATATATAAATTAATTTTATATATTACACAAAATATTTATATATATAAGTTTTATATATAATTATATATGTAATATATATAATTATATATCATATATGAAATAATTTCATATTATAATTTATAAATTATAACATAAAATGTTAATCTTAAATATGAACATTTGTAATTTGTTTGATCATATGTTATTAATATAATTATATATAAGATAATGTTATTATAATTTATAAAATAAAAGTTTAATCTTAAAGATGAAAATTTAATTGATCATATACTTTACCTAAAATATATATATATTAAATTATTAATAACATTTTATCATAAGAAGTAACACTTTATTAAATGTTTTTTACATTTTAAAAAAATCGAAAAACAGGACCAGATCGAACCAGAAACAGTAAAACCGGAGGTACCAATCTAAGAGGGTAACCGGGGCGTAATCGGTTTTGAAAAATGTAAAATCTGTACATATCGGTTCGGTCCTAAATTTTGTCTAAAACCGGACTAGACCGGAGTGGTTACACCCCTAGTGATAATGGCTGGCAAAATGTATTTGTTGGATAATTAGGTTGAGGAAAACAATAGTTAGAAAATAATAATTTTATGAAAAAAATTAAATTATTAATTAATATATAGTGTACTTGCAAAATAAAAAAATTATAAAAATTATTATTAAAATATCTAATATTATATTATTATTTTGACTTTGAGATAGATAGTTTAATGTGGATTAGTTTCTTCAATGATTTTGACTTTAGCCAAAACCTCAATTTTTTAGTCAAATTTTAGCCTTGGAAATAACTAGATTATTGCCATTGCTCTAAGAGCTGCAAACAGGTTGCGAATTGGTTCCATCTCGAACTCTCTCTCCTTACTTGGAATCAATTGAGGTAAAGTCCCAAACCTGGAAATCTGGACGATTATCCATCCATATTTGATCTGGGCGTGGAATATGATATCTTAACCGCCCGGATTTTGTTACAGATTCTGGTTATTAACCCAATTATTTGTAACTGGGTCTTTAAAAAATAAAAATAAAAGGCCGTTTTGTCTGAGGAAAACGATGCCGTTTTATAGCACTGATTACTTCTTGCCCAACTGATACACAGTCACTCACAGCCGCATCAGCTTCTCTCTCTGTCTCTCTCTCTCTCTAAGTGACCAAGTCCCCGAAATCCTAGCAAGTAGATCCCTATTGATCCATCGTTGCTGGTGAGAGGTTGTCGTTCATTAACATCGGAGAATCCCTACCTTTTACTTGCTTCTATCGGTATGTCCTCTCTCTCTGTCTTTCTCGTAAATCTGTCTTAGTTTTGAATGTGAATGTCAGTTTGTATAGTAATTTTTTTGTTTTTGTGTTTAAACTTTGGTTATGAGTGTTGGGTTTTGTATGTAAATGATGGGTGTATAGAGATTTTTGTGTTTTAGGATTTCTTTATGATTCTGTGCTGGGTTCTGCTATCGGTATGCCCATGGGTTTATTATCCAGAAATGGACTATTAAGAACTGACAAAAAATATAAAAAAAAACTCACAAAATCTTCACTAACTAAACTAATAAGTTATTAATCTTTATAAGAGATTATTCAGAGTAACCCCACTCTACTGTATATGTTTGTGATTCATTCTTGTCATTTTGTTTTGAGTTTAGGCCTATGGCTCAATTTGGAGTACCAATTTTTTTTTTCTTCTTCTTTTGAGTCAAACTGCATTGCTTAGCATTTTAAGATGTCATTTGGATAGTGAGTTTAGATTAAAGTTGAATAAAATATTGTTAAAATATTATTTTTTAATATTATTATTATTTTAAAATTAAAAAAAGTTGAATTATTTATTATATTTTGTGTGAGAATTTAAAAAAATTGTAATGATGAGATAAGATGAGATGAGACATATTTTTGTAATATTCATACTATGCCTAAATATTGTTGCTCTTTCAGAAGTTTATATCCTTGAGATTTTATGGCATGTGATATTTCATATCCACAATGAGCAATGAATAATAATTTACTCGGGATGATTTTTTTTTTTTTTTTTCTTTAATAAAAGGAAGGAAAACCTCATGAATCTGTAGGGTTATCTTCTTTTAATAAGTATTTCAAGAAGGATATTGAGGGGGTTTGGACATTTATAAAACTTGTTCCGAACCCAACGTAATAAAAAAAATACTATTCAACGTCTTTGAATTAATATTGTCTATTATATTCAGAGTTTTATTTTTTATATTCAGAGTTTTTATTTCAACTTAACCAGATGGCCACTGAACGCAATACCAATTACAAATACAGAAATTCCCCAGTTAGCAACAGTCGTCTATTTTGAATAACAAACTGTCCATTCATTATTCAAAGTTCATCTCTATCTCCATATCAAAATAGTAAAGTTGTTTTGTTGTCTCATTAATGCCATTATAGATATATTTGCCTATTGAGTTGTCCTTTTATATATTTGTTCGGATATTATATATATATTTGTTTTGCTATTGATTTGATTTTTATTATATTTCTCTTTTTATTTTTTATGTTTAAAGCAGATGAAAGATAGTTTTAGTGATAGTATTGGTGGTTCAGCTCATATTTCATTTGACGAAGGAGAGGCCTGAAACGTTCATGAAAGAAGATTTTGTGTAAGTTTGAATCTGCTTCTGAATTTTGAATGTGTGTACACACTGCACTCGTAGGAAAAAGATGACTAATGTGTCACCGACAAACCACTATTCTCTGTTAATTCATAAGACGACTAATGTGATTTGCAAACTGTGATAAAGAGAGATTATGATAAAGAGATAGAGATAATGTAAACTGTGACTACAGAGGAGTATTTGGCCTCTTTAAGAAGGTAAAAGACTCTTAAATATTATTAAGCATAGACTTTAATCCACTACCATGGCCATTTTCCCTAATCATAATGGAAAATGTTAAATATATTTAAGAAAAACTTATAAAAAATTTACTTTTTCACATATTAATTATTGATACATTGAAAATCTTGAAATTTCAAAAGAAAACTAACATAACGAGTCTTGTAAATAAAAATGTAAGTAAAACTGTAAATACATATAGTACTATTCAATGTAAATCTTGATGATGTTGATGCTGTATTCAATGACTCAGAGGTAAGACTTCTTGGTTCAGTTTTCCATTTATTTATCCTAGTGAAGATGTCCGGTTAATGTGCTAGTTACTGACTTTTATTAACAATTAGTTCACTGTCCTAGTTCCATCGCTCAAATCTCAGCACCAAGTTTTTTGGTTTGTCACCATTGGAATTATAAACTAACAAAGTAGGCTATGCATGCTTATTCTGCAGGAACATGTTGTTACATAAAGAAAGGAGAGACTTGTGTCCATGAATGCCTTTGAGCTTATATCTTTGTCCCGGGGTTTTAGTCTTGAAAATTTGTTCAAGAAGCAGACGGTATGTATGTCTGTATGTGTGTAAAATTTCTCTGTTTTCTGGTCATGCATATTACCGATGTTCCGATCCAATATTTGCTTCTTCAGATTATATTTCTGATGTTCTTCAGCTTCATTAAGGAGTGTTGAAGCTTATATAGTGTACCTCCTCGGCCATGCATGCTTGTATGTGTGTGTGTGTATATATATATATATGTATTGGTTTCAAAGATCTTTATATTATCAGAGGGTAATTAATTATAATCTGATGATCATGAACATGAATTTTCTTTTTATTTAAAAAAAACTTGTGCAAGTACTCTAACAGTCTTATATTATATATTTCTGGTTCCTGCTGGGTTTTCATGAAAATGAACATAACAAAGCCATTACTTCCTGTGTTTCTCCAAATGATCATCCCCAGGTATATCATCTTCTCCCTAAATCAAGGTAAGCTTCATTGCCATGTAATCAACTGCTGATTCTCCCTTGGGTGGATATTTGCAGTTCTCTGAACAATTGTATTGGAATAAAAACCAATCTGATTTTGGATTTTATTTTATTTGCATGAATCGTTTTGTCAGATGCTTGGAACAAGGACCAAATGAGACTATTCGTCCTGAAACCAGTTCAATTATCTGATGTGAATAAGCTTAAACCCCATTTGTTGAAGTGTAAAACTCATAGATATGTTCCTTGTCAAATTAATATTTTGCATTGTGATGTAAACAAATATGTATTATTGTGTGTTGATGTCTATTATTATTTATTTTGTTTTATAAAAATTTGAATGGGCAATAAACAATTTTAAAATGCCTATAAAAATACTTATTATATAAAAGTTAATAAACATAAAGGCTATAAAAAAAGGGTATGAAACCCAAATATCCGGTTGCAACCTAGATACCTGGGTTTAAAGTCAACCCAAATCCGAAATATCTACTTGGGTTTTGAGCGAGTTTACTTAGGCGAATATCTGCCCGCTTTTAAAAACCCGGATACGGATATTCTTGAATATCCGGATTTGGATCCTGATGCACAATCCTACCACATACGGTTCTTCAATTTCTTCCAAACGGAAGGGAGGGAGAGTGAAAAGGAAAAGAGAGAGGCATTGAGGAAAGTTCGTGGGGGGAGACATATATAGGGGATTGGGATTGAAAGATAATCATTGTGGAGGAGTCATATCCGGCCCATGTTGTTGCGCCTCTTAGGCTGCATTTAGATGTTGAGCTGAATTGAGTTGAGTTGAGTTCTTTATGAACAGTAGTGAGTTGAGATAATAGAGTGAGATTTGTGGGATCCACCTAAGATGAGTTTAAATTTGTTTGGATGTTAAGATGAATTTAGATATATTTGTGAAAAGCTGAAAAAGGTTGTGGGTCCCACGTGTAAAGAAGTGTTGAATTGAAAAATGTTGTGGGTCCCACGTGTAAAGAGGTTCTGAGTTGAGATGAGTTTAGTAATTTGAAAGTTAGGTGTTTGGATGTTAGATTTAGGTTAAAATTAGATTAAACTGAGTTGAACTCAGTTGTTTTTATCAGGCCTTAATATTGCTTTTGCAAGTAATTTTCTTGACAAGTCTGCACCAAATGATCACTTTTTTGTTAAATAAATCAAACATTATTATATATATATTTATATATATAACTTGGAAAAGTCTGAATTACCCTTCTAAAGAAGATACTTTTCGACTTCTACTGCTTTATTTAGTGCCTCATTTTAATAATTAAACCTTCCTCATATCTTTGGTGTAGAAATATATAGTTAGCCACAATTTATCAAAAAGCATTTAATCAAGTCCACAACCTGTCGATGAATAACTCCACGTAATCAAGTCCTTCTCGCACTAAGTGTGGGTAAGGCTTTCTCTTTCTAAGTTTCTTGGTAAACTTAGAGCTCAATCCTTTTAGACTTTTGTCTGTGAAGGATAGGATATGGAGAGTGACTTATCAACCTTGTGTGAGGGACTGAAACTTACGGATGAGGAGCAGCAGGAGGTGGTGGTTAGTGAAGAAGACATGCTAATATCTGAATCAAAGAGTAAACAATGCTTCATGGCCTTGGTAGTGGTAGATAAGGAAGTGAACAGAGGTGCTCTTAGAATCACCTTGTCCCGTGTATGGCAAGTAGAAGGAAAAGCTGTATTCAAGGAGGTAGGAAGGAATAAGTTCTTGGTTAAGGTGAAGGAGGTGGCCGACAAAAAGAGAATAATGAAGGGACGGCCTTGGTCTTTTGATAAGAACTTAGTTTGCTTGCAAGACTGTGAAGGATCCGAGTCACGGAAGAATATGAAATTTCAGCAAGAGCCATTCTGGATTCAATGCCATGATCTCCCTTTTGCGGGGATGAACTCAAATACTGGTACTAATCTGGGCAAATCCTTGGGGGAGGTTCTTATGGTCGATACTGATACTAGTGGAATTTGTTGGGGGAGCTTTTTAAGAGTTAAAGTTCTAATAGATATCACAAAGCCATTAGCGAGAGGAAGATTCCTAAGTATTGGTAACTCAAAGTACTGGATTCCATTCAAGTATGAGAGGATGCCAAATTTCTGTTATCAATGTGGGAAAATCAAACACTCGGCAGGTTGTATGATAATCTAGTCAAAGGAAAAGCCAGTTTGGAAGGATTCAGTCAACAATATGGTGCATGGCTGAGGGCCAATCCAAAAAAGTCCTCTTCTGAGATCCCTCAAGTTAGAGAGGTGACTGGCCCTGGTGGGTGGTCGGAAAATGAGCAGAGGGAGAAGCCTGGTGGTGCTCAACCTGAATACACTGCTCATGGTAAGGAGGGAATAGAGGAGGAATTAGTGGCAGTTGATAATGAGACTTCTAATGCAGAAGGAATCAGGATGTCAGACTTAGAAAGGAGGTTTGTGATAATTCCCAAAGGAAAGTTGACATTCCTTACACAGAGGGAGGGGCAGATACAATAGTAGAATCCTTTTTGGGAAATGAATTATCTTTGAAAGATATAGGGGAGCATCTGATTTAGTTGGTAAGATAAATGGGCAGCCCATGCTGGTACACGTGCTGTACTTTGAAGAGAGCGTGCCCCCAACCCAGGGTACCAGTCTTAACCATCAAAAGGAAATTATCCAGCCTGGCAAAGGAGTTTCCACTAGATGGAAAAGGAAGGCACGTGCCAACCCAGTCAGCATGGAAACTCAGAACAACACGTGTGATATGGAGATGGACTACTCAAGATCTGCCAAGAAAAGGAAGGGCCAAGTTCGGAAGGATGGTGTGGCTAATAAGAGGAGGAAACAAGCTCAATCAGTGGAGAGTGATGATCGTGAACTTAAGGCAGTGACTGCTATGTAGCACTACCAATCTCCATGAAACTTCTATGTTGGAACTGCCAAGGGCTTGGGAACCCTCGGATAGTTAATGAACTTCACCATGTGGTGAAGGAAAGAGCCCCTTAGTTATCTTTCTATTAGAAACAAAAAGTAATAGAAATAAGGTGGAGAAAGTGAGAAACAAATTGGGATTTGAACACAGTTTTGTGGTTGACTGTATTGGTAGAAGTGGAGGCCTTGCTCTCCTTTGGAAAACAGAAGTAAATGCTCAGTTACATACTTACTCAACTAGCCATATATCAGTGACTATATCACCTGAGTATGGAGGGCAACCTTGGAGGCTTACTGGATTCTATGGCAACCTTGTCACAGATAAAAGGAAAGAAAGTTGGAGGCTTCTTAGAATGCTTAAACCTGACCCCTCAATGGCTTGGCTGTGCATGTGGGACTTCAACGAAATTTTAACCAATGATGAGAAGACAGGTGCAGCTACTAGACCTTACTCTCAAATGGAATACTTTAGGTTAGCTCTAGATGAATGTGAATTGAGTGACCTGGGATACATAGGCTCGAAGTTCACCTGGTTCAATAATAGGGAGGGGAGAGGATTCATAAAAGAAAGATTGGATAGAGCTTTGGGTAATGGGAATTGGCCTCTTCAGTTCAGCCACAGTGAGGTCACAGTGCTTCCAGTGCTTAACTCAAATCACTTTCCTCTGCTGATCTCTTGTGCCAATGAGGAAGCTGGATTTAGCAGGAGGGATAGAATCTTTAGGTATGAAGCCTTTTGGTCCTCAAAACAGGAATGCAAGGACATAATTAAGAGGACTTGGCTGGCAACCAGCAGAGGTGACCAACCACTAGAAAATCTCAAACTTGGCCTGTACAGATGCAAGAATTCTTTAAAAGTTTGGTCAAAAAGTTCAGTTGGTAATCAGAGACAGCAAATTAGACTTAAATGTGCTAAGATCCAACAGATGCAAAGGCTCAACCAAGGTGATTTTAATGACACTATTAAAGGACTTCAAGCTGAAGTAAACCATATGTTAGCTGATGAGGAAATAAAATGGAGGCAGAGGTCAAAATAAATGTGGCTTAAGGAGGGTGATAAGAATACTAGCTACTTCCATAAATGTGCCTCTCAAAGAAAAAGTACCAACAAAATTCTCAATATCAATAATGAAAGGGGGGAAAATGTCAATAACATCATTGAAGTCTGTGATATTTTCCAAAGGTACTACCAGAACCTGTTTGGTTCCTCTAACCCGAAAGGCATTAATGAAATTCTTATGGACTTTGATTCGGCAGTATCTCCTGAGATGAATGGCCAGCTGATTAAAGAGTGTTCATATGAAGAGTTTAAATGTGCTTTGTTTGAAATGGATCCACTGAGCTTTCCAGGTCCTGATGGGTTCTCAACTGGGTTTTACCAGGAACACTAGGAAGTAGTGGGTGATGGGGTGGTGGCAGCAGTTAGAGAGGTCCTCAACTCCAGGAGAGGCCTAAATGAAATTAATGAAACGTTTATTGTTTTGATCCCAAAGAAGAGGAGCCCTACATTGGTGACTGAATACAGACCAATCAGCCTTTGCAATGTAGTCTATAAAGTGGTTTCTAAAGTCCTAGCAAATAGAGTAAAACCTTTCCTGCCTAAGTTGATCTCCCCTTCACAGAGTGCCTTTGTCCCAGGGCATTTGATCTCTGATAATATTATAGTTGCCTATGAAGCAATGCACTAAATGAAACACAGAAGGATGAGTAAAAAAGAAGGATACATGACAATGAAGCTGGACATGAGCAAAGCTTATGATCGAATAGAATGGCCCTTTTTAGAAGCTGTGTTATTGAAGATGGGCTTCGACAAGGTGTGGACTGAAATGGTAATGCAGTGTGTCTTGACAATGAAATATTCCCTCTTAATAAACGGAGTCCCTCAGCAACCTTTTCAACCATCTAGAGCATTAAGACAAGGGGATCCCCTTTCTCCTTACCTCTTCATTATTTGTACTGAAGTCCTTGGGAATCTGCTGGATACAGCTGAGAGGAAGGGTCATATATCTGGATTTCCTTTTGCAAGAGGGTCCTTGTTGGTCAACCATCTCCTTTTTGCAGATGATAGTTTGCTCTTTTGCAAAGCTAATGCCCTTGAGTGGAGTGGATTGTTTAGATTACTCAATGCTTATGAAGAGGCTTTTGGTCAAAGACTAAACTTAGAGAAATCAACAATCTTCTTCAGTAGGAACACACCAGATGAAGCTAAACTAGCCATCCTATTGACAGCCAAGATGAAGGAAGCTAGATATTTTGAGAAGTATCTTGGCCTGCCTGCCTACGTGGGGAGAAATAAAGTTGCCTCTTTTAGACCAATTCTGGACTCTATTAGAATCCGTATAAAAAACTGGAAAGTTAAGTTTATCTCTAATGCAGGTAAAGAGGTGCTCCTTAAATCAATAGTGCAATCTATTCCTACTTACTGCATGAGCATTTTTAAGCTTCCTAAAACTATCCTCAAAGCTATCAACAAGCTTATGCAACAATTCTGGTGGGGCAGCAGAAAGGAAAGAACAAAGACTTAGTGGATTCCTTGGAAAGTACTTGGCAAGATCAAGGTAGAAGGAGGACTAGGCTATAGAGACTTTGAACAATTTAACCTAGCTCTACTAGCCAAGCAGGGTTGGAGAATGATTCAAAATCCCCACTTATTAGTAGCAAAAGTGTTAAAGGCAAAGTACTCCTTTAGGTCTAATTTCCTCTATCCAAAACTGGGCAGCAATGGTTGCTTGCTTTGGAGAAGTTTTTTGGAGGCTAGAAATGTCTTAGAGGAAGGCTTGCCGTGGAGGATTGGGAATGGTAAGGGGGTTAAACTATGGGAAGACAAATGGATCCCACAACCCACCTCTTTCAGAGTGCAGACCCCCATGGATGATAGGTATGAACACTGGCATGTCAGCAACTTGATTAATGAGCAGACTAAATCCTGGAACCTGCCTACCTTGAGGAATATCTTCATGGAAGAGGACATCGTGAACATATCCAAGATTCCTATCAGTTCGATTGGAAACCCAGACAAGCTTATTTGGAGATGCACCAAAGATGGACTATTTACAGTTAAGAATGCTTATCATCTATTGGGAAATATGGTTCAGTCTTCCTTGGGTCAAACTTCAACCAGTTCTATTCACAAACCTTAGGAGATTTGGCCCAGGTTTGGAAACTAAAAATTCCTAATGCTGTTAGGATGTTTTTGTGGAGGGCGAGTCATGACTCCCTTCCAACAAACCTCAATCTTTGCAAGAGGAAAATCTGGGAGTCATCTCTATGTCCTGTTTGTAAACTAGAACTAGAATCTGTGGTTCATGCCTTATGGAATTGCCCTTCAGTTCAGGATGTTTGGGGAGTTTGCTCTAGGAGAATTCAAAAAGTGCAGGCCTGTTTTCTAACATTTAAAGAAGTAGTGGATCATATCTTTGCTAATCGCAGTGAGGAAGATAAAGGTCTTTTTACTGGCATAGTCTACCATGTGTGGAAGAGAAGAAATAATTTTATTTTTGAAGGAAATTCGAGGTCCCCTCTAGGGTTGCCCAGTCTGCTCATCAAATGATCAGAGAATATACCGAGTCCTAATTGCCTTAGACTGCCCAACAATCTGCTGCTGTACCAGTAAGGACTCAAGAACAGAATTGGAGGCCTCCTCCATTGAATGTCTACAAGGTAAACTGGGACGCCTTTATTGACCGATTAAGATGTAAAATGGGAGCAGGGGTGGTGGTAAGGAACTGGGAAGGCCAAGTGATTGCAACTTTGAGATCCTCAAGAAGCCTCTCAAAGCAGTCATCTTATGTAAACAACTAGGAATACAAAGCTTGGTGATGGAAGGGGATGCTCTCAATGTGGTCCAAGACCTTAACAGAGAAACTACGGATTGGAGTACGAGTACAGCAGGATTGATAATTCAAGATATTAAAGCTGAACTCATGAGTAGGACAGGCTGGTCTGTTCAGTATAGCTTTAGATCTTCTAATTGTATTGCCCATTGTTTAGCTAAGGATGCATTAAAACTCTATGAGGAGAGCATTTATTTGGAGGGAGTCCCTCCTTGTATCCAACACATGTTAAGCTAATGATGAAAGTTTGATTATTCTCAAAAAAAAAAAACTCCACGTAATTTGGTTGAGTACATCATTGAACCTGTAGACATTCTCGCCAACGCAAAGGTCACAAGCATAGATTACAGGTCGTTGAATCTAATGTTGCGATCATGTTAAACTCTGCCGAGTTTGATCATATAACGGGGTGGAGGTTGTCACGTCATGTTTTAAGCTTAGGATACAACTATGTTAGAAGAAATTATGTCTAAGTTCCATCGATTTAGTTCCATCCATAAATCGTGTTGAGTGATATTGCACATTATAGTACTAGCTCTCAATCATATGAAAATTATAAGAATAAGGCACCTTCAATATTCTGTGTGAAGCACCAAACTTATAGCCAATCACAACCTCATGTCATGTACCATAGAAAATCCTGGTCATGACTTCTTAATGGTAGGAAAAGTAGTAGTTCCTACCATTAAGAAGTAAAAATGGTCCTAATGGTAATATCTAAAAAACACGACCAAACTATTGAGGAATTTCTATGATCATATTGAATTGAGAAAGAAATGCCATCATTGTTGTTCTGTCTCCACATGTAGATACCATCGTTATCCCCATCGTTCATGTTATCCATTCCAAAATCATCATCAATTGATGGATCAATAGGCATACGCTCCCATCGACTCAATGCAATGGATTGGGCATCGCTGACTCATTTTCAAGAGCAGGCCCATAGTTGTGGAGATCAGGTTCAACGTCATCCTCTGCATCTCCATCACAGGATTCGTCATCATCATCCCTATCCTCAAAAGACGTGGTACTCGTGCCAAGGTTATAAACATTCCTATTTTTTATCTTTTGTACGATGTGCCAACTTCCCCCCAAGCTCGAGTCCTTTAGGTAAAAAACTTGCAATGCTTGGCACGCAAGGGTGAAAGGCTCATCTTTGTATCATTGCCTAGACGTATTCACACTCGTTAAGTGGTCCCTGACACGTATCCCCCTTCTTGTGTCTCCAATGTCCCACCAAACAGAGTTAAACAAGTATACCTTATGCCAACTCATGTAGCGTAATTCTATAATGCCATGCAACACACCATAGAAGTCAGTAGGCAATCCTTGATGCTCGCCATGAACCACCACCCTGCTGATTTGGGTGCGCCGATGCATTTCAAGGGCCTTCGTATGAAACCGAATTCCATTCATTATACATCCAACATAAGATGCGACCCACGGATCTTGACCACATGCAAATGCATATATGTCATCGGTCACCTCGGCTGGACTCATTGCTTGCAAATCTCAAATCTAATTACAAAGGTTGATAGAAGAAACTATAGTTACTAAGAACGCAATGTACTTGATCAAATTATATGTATAGGGATGGTACGGTATCTTACCCATGCTTTGAACCAATGTGGAAATCGACTATGATGCCTACGTTCAATGTTAGTTTGGTCCTCTTATTTGATAATGTTATAGTGCTCCCTACAAAATATCTATACGTTAGGCAGAGATTGATAACATTATGAGAAATTGATAAAATGTCAATTGCATGCGAATAAGTGTACGTACTCGATGTATTGCTCAATCTCCGTGCAATTATTAAGTACAATACCATCGAGCCTTGGTCCATAGTGTGTCATCTAATTTGTGCGAGATTGATGCTCCCAATGGACTCACCTTTTGTGAAAAAATCGATAAACTTGTATCAGTTAACGAGGCTGTCGATACAAGCGGAACATCACTGTTGGGTTCCTCTCGAAAAAATCTAGTCTCAATATCTTGCAGGTACATAGAGCAAAACGTCAGGCACTCTACATGAACATATGTCTCTACAATTGAGCCTTCTGGACAGGCTCTGTTGCAGACGTATCACTTAAACTTCTTTAGATACCTTTCAAAAGGGTACATCCATCTGTACTGCACCGGTCTTGCCATCAATGCCTCTTCTGGCAAATGAATAGCGAGGTACCATGATATCAAAAAATGCGGATGGGAATATCATTTCTAGTTTCTAGAGAATGATAGAGATATTTGCTTGAAGTTGATGCAACACTAATAATGTCAATATTTGTGTACATAATTCTTTGAAGAACGAACTTAACTCTATTAAAGCTTGATGAACATTAGGTCGTTAGTACCCACCAACCACGACCTTCAGTAGTGTTTGCATGAATATATGACAATCATGGCTTTTCACTCCTGTAATTTTTCCTTCACTTACGTTGACACACCGGGCAATATTTGTAGCAAAACCATCAGGGAATTTCACTTCTAACCTTTTAACCTTTTCTCTGTCGAAGCTCTGTTTCTGCTAGGGCTCCTTGAGTGTGCCTCATGGCAGCTGCCGGGGGTCTTCCTAGGCCTTCGGCGCCGTCTGGGAGGCTGAGATCCTTTGCCGACATGGCGGCGCAGCCTTCGCAGCCCTTACCGGAGGTGGAGATCCCGTTGCGTCCGGCAAAAGTGATTGATGGCGAATTTTGTGTGATTTTTTTCCAAAGAACAAATCGAGCGGTCGGCTGCTCCCTTCAGGTTTTCCATGGTCCTTAAATTCCTCAAGTAGAGAACTTCCCTTGATGTGATTCGGGCGTTCATACAAAGGAGATGGGGGTTGGATCTTCAACCCGCTGTTTCGGCGATGCGCAGGGCTCGTAACGTGTTTGTGCGATTTTTTAATGAAGGTGATTTCGTGAAAGCACTTTCAAGGGAAGCAACGAACCTAGATGGCGTGCCATACCGTGGTTTTCATTGGAACCCAGACTTTGATGAGAGCGGAGCCATCGACGGTGTTTGTATGGGTTTTCCTCCCTGCTCTGCCTCCCAACTTTTACCATGAGGCCTTCTTGAAAAATATAACCGCTCTGATTGGTAGATATTTACGTTGTGATAACGCTACAAAGTGTGCTACCAAAACCAATGGGGCTAGACTATGTTTGGAAATTGATGCTGCGAAAACCCCTGTCCGTGGAGTCTGGATTGGTACTCCTCACCATAAACTAAGTTGGTATATTGAAGTTGTACATAAGACATTGCCTGCATTTTGTACTAGACGTAAAATGCAAGGCCATAACTTGAAATTATGTAAATGGAAGGAGGGTATGAAGAAAGTGATGGAACGGAAGTTCAAAGGAGGGGAGAAGCAAATGCAAGTTTGGAAGCCGATAACTCAAGAACATAAAGAGGATCAACCAACTGCGGAAGGGCTAAATGGGGCCTTGGTGAGATTGGAGGCTAACGGTGAGGCTGGACCCAGTTGTTCGAAAGAGGTACATGAAGTTGATAATGTGGAAGGACTTGGGCAGGAAAATGTGCAAGCCATGACAGTAATGGGGGTGCACGAGATTCATGAAAAAGAGGCAGTATCAACTGAAAATATGTCACCTTTGAATGGCACTCAGAACTTGACTTGTGATAATGGGGAGACTGCCAGTATGTTGAATCAAAATTTAATAGCGAATCAGAATCAGAATTTGCATAGTAATCAGGCTTTGAAGGATGTTGATGTTGCTAGCTCTGTCGTTGCCGAAGCTCCTTCCATTGTTTGGGAACCACCTATCTCCGAGGTTGGTCATACAACAGGGGATTTCACGAAGCCAGTAAGCATTGGGAATGTTGTGATTGAGGAGTTGCTTGATGATGTGATGGTGGATGATGTGTTAGTAGGGCCTTCATAAGATGTCTAGGATGATGGAAACCCGGCCCAAGAGGGTTTGGAAACTTTGAAAGTGGAAGGTAAGGAAGATTGTGGGTCCGACATGGAAAAGAGTGTGAGGAACATTTGTGCAAAAATAAAGAATATTTCTCGTATAGTGATTCCCAAAATGGAAAAAACATGGTCAAAGGGGGAAGATTGCTCAGAAGCTCGACCCAAGTTCCTAGCAAACCCATTCGCATGAATTTTCGATTTGCTCTCCTATGTTTTGGAATATCCGAGGCCTTAGATCGTCTTGGAGAAGGTTGTGTAAGTTGGTTAGAAAATTACGTTTGAATTTTATTATGTTGGCTGAACCAATTGCAGATGATCATTGACTTGTTAGTTTGAAGCATTTGTTGAATTTTGAGCATTGTTTTTCCAATTTTTGTGTTCGTGGTAAACTTTGGTTGTTATGGAAAGAAGAATTGTAGATATCTGTCATTAATTACAGGGCCCAACATGTGACGATTTCTTTGTGTATGGATTCTCGTCAAGTGTTTGTTTCTGTGGTATATGCTAAATGTACTCATTTAGAAAGAAGAGAACTTTGGAGATTGTTACAACTAGACGCAGTCCAAGATGCACCTTGGTTATGCCTGGGTGATTTTAATGTTATTCGGGGGGAGGAAGAGCATCGTGGTGGTAGACCAAGATTGAGGATTGTCATGGATGAGTTTAATGAGTTTATTGCTAATTGTGGATTCATTGACATGAAATCTGTTGGGGGTAAATTCTCATGGTGTAATGATCAGAGGGGTTTAGCTAGAAGTTGGTCAAAATTAGACAGATGCTTGATGAATGTCGTGGTTGCAGGTTTATTGCCATATGCTTTTTGCAAGTATTTGGCAAGATCGACCTCGGACCATGCCCCTTTGTCTTTTGTTTTAAAGGCCTTGGACTCCCGTTATGGTCCTTCTTCTTTTAAGTTTCAGTAAATGTGGATGTCACATCCGAATTTTAGGGATGTGGTTAAGGATACTTGAGAGGAACATATTGGTACTGTGGGGCTTGGTGGTCTTGCTACTAAGTTGAAAAAATTGAAAGTGGTATTGAATTATTGGAATCGTCGAGTTTTTGGGCGCACTGAAAATAATATCCAAGCTTTGGAAAAACAAGTTGAACAATTAGAAAGCCAACTCTAGGATGGTTTTTCAGAAGATAAAGAGACGGCCTTATTGGTGGCCAAGGAAGAACTTGCTATTTGGATGCAAAGAGAAGAAACTAGGTTTTCACAACATGTGAAGCTTAATTGGATGGAAAAAGGAGAGGCCTCGGCACAGTTCTTTAAAACTTTTGCTTCTCTAGCTAAGCCTATAGTGCATGAAATGAGGCTTCAATATGGGTCTTGTTTGTCCACCCCGGAAGCTATTCATTCAGGTGCTGTGGAGTATTTTAGTTCCTTTCTTCAAGCTAGAGATCGTGGTTAAAGAGGACATGTTCTCCATTTTGGTTGATAGTGGTCTGGTTTCTATAAATCGTGTTGGGATATTGTTGAAGCTGATGTGGTGGTTCTGTTCGGGAGTTTTTTCTTGGAACAGATGCCTAGATTTTACACAGCCTCTTATATTATTCTTATTCCAAAAATGCAGAAGCCATTTGGTTTTGATAAATTTTGCCCTATAAGTCTCTTCTCGGTGGTGTACAAGTTTTTTTCTAAAATCTTGGTTCTAAGACTGGCTCCTATTTTAAACATAATTATTTCCCCAGAACAAGGGGCCTTTCGTCCTAGGAGAAGTATTTTTGAAAATATTTCTTTGGCTCAAGAAATGATACACCTGCTTAATAAGAAGGTTAGAGGGGGTAACATTGTTATCAAAGTTGACATGGCTAAAGCATATGACAGCATAGACTGTGATTTTTTAATTCATGTTATGGCTTCTTTTGGGTTTTCTTTGCGTCTCTGTAATTTGTCAGGAATTGTATCTTGTCTCCTTGGTTCTTTGTGGTTATGAGTGGGTCTGCTAAAGGGTTTTTCTCTAGTAGACGTGGCTTGTATCAGGGTGACCCTCTTTCACCCTATTTGTTTATTCTCGTTGAAGAGGTGTTCTCAAGATTGCTAAAGCATAATTTTGCTCTTGGTAACATTGTTCCTTTCCCCCATCCCCGAGGCACCCCTCTTGTTTCCCATTTATTATATGCTGATGATATTGTGCTTTTTGCAAATGGAGGACGATCTTCTCTTCAAACTATCCGGGATACTTTTGCTTTATATGAAGATTGGTCTGGTCAGGTGGTGAGTAAAGAGAAATCTTCTATTTTTTTTTTCTGTAAACATGCCACTACTGCTGACGTCTTTCTCTGAGGGTTTTTTCCCGGTTAACTATTTGGGTGTGCCTCTTTTGGTAGGCCGTCTCAAAGTGTCGCATTTTGATGATTTGTTGAATTGCATCCGACAGAAGTTGGAAGGTTGGCAGAAATGGTTTTTATCTTCTGGTGCTCGCCTTCTTTTATTGAGACATGTTGTTGCCAGTCTTCCTATTCACTTATTATCTGTTATGCATGCTCCCAAGGCTGTTATGGTAGCCATAAATCGGCTCATGAGTAATTTCTTTTGGGGATCCTCGAACGAAAAACAAAAGTGTAAGTGAGTTGCTAGGCATAAAGTTTGCTCTCCGATTCAAGAAGGGGGTCTGGGTCTTCGGAAACTAGAGGAAGTTCAAGATTCTTTGTTTATGAAGCTCGCTTGGAATTTACTGACATGTGATTCTTTATGGGCTAATTTTCTCACAACCAAGTATCTGAAAGATCAGCATGTGACCTTTGTGGATCATTGAAAATGAACTTTATTTTGGAGACATATTGTGAGTATGGTACCGAAGATTTTAGGCAATTCCTGGTGGCAAGTTTAGGATGGAAATGTCTCATTCTAGCGTTATCCTTGGCTGAAATTAGGTGTCTTCTTAAATTCTTGTGAGATATTTGATCGTCATCTTCTTAAAGTAATGGATTGCAGACTTCATAATGGATGGGATGTGGACCTGTTGCAGAGATTGGTGGGGGAATCCAAAATGGAAGAAATTCTGAATTGCCTAGGGAAACAAAAAGATGGAGAAGACTTGTTGATTTGGAAGCCAAATCTGAATGTGAAATTTTCTTCGAAGTCGGCTTGGGATTGTGTCCGTGTTCGTGCTCCCAAATCTAAATGGGCTTCTTGGATTTGGTATTCTGCACTTCCTAAGAAGTGTTCGGTTACTATTTGGAAGGCTTTAAATTTTAGCCTTACTGTTGACAGTAGTATCAGCTCTCTTGGCATTCATTTGGCCTCAAAATGTGAATGTTGTAATCAGGGGTGTGTGGAAGACCAAGATCATGCCCTAGCAAATGGGATGGTTGCAGTAGATATCTGGAAAGCAACTATGAATTCCCCATCAACATGCAGATGTTTCAGACAGCCCACGGGAATGGTTTGTGTGAAATAACCAATCTCAACAAAAGCCCTAATTCCCACCAAGAAATTTCGTCCTAATTCATTATCGGGTTTTAAATGGGAATTTAGTGAAAAAAATTTTGCGACGACTTATTCTCGCTGCAATAGGGCTGATTTTCCACCAAAATTAAGTCGTCGATCATTATGTCATGGCTAGGGGTGTAACCAGTCCGGTTTGGTTTGGTTTCGGAAAAATTTGGGACCGGACCGGTATGTACCGATTTTGTATTTTCAAGAACTGATTCCGCACCCGTTGCCCCTCTAAACCGGTACTTCTAGTTTTACCAATTCCAGTTTGGTTTTTCGGCTTTAATATACTATATTATATTATCTATATAATAGTATATTATAGTAAATAATACTATAGTGATAATATATTGTAGTATATTATAATATATATTATAATTGTATTATAGACTATAGTGATATAGTATTAATATAACTATTAATACAATAGACTATAGAGATATAAGAGTTTAAAATTTAATATTATATTAATTAGTAATTTATCATATAATACAAAACTATTTTGTATATAATTATATATTATATATATAATTATTTACAATATAAAAAATTATAATATATATATGAACTGGTCCGGTTCGATCCAATCTGGTTTTCGAAAAAGAAAAATCAAAACCAAACCGATTTTGACGGCTTTTAAGAAAAATAAAACCAATACCGGACCGAACCAAACTCGGCACCGGACCAAATCCATCGGTTCGGTTCGGTTTACCGATTTTTTTTACACCCGTAAGTCATGGTAGCAAATTGTATCTTTTCCCACGTACAGACTTGGTGCCATAAGCCAAGTATTTCCCACCATGGTTGGCCCTGGGAAAAAAGTTTGTGTGAAAAAGTCAAATTTCTTATAATGATAATCTCATGCCAATCATGTAAGATATTCTTATTCAGAAATTAGAAAAGATGACCAAGAGTTTTAAAGAAAAACTAGGTGAAGGTCCAAGGAGGCTATGAAACCGTATTTAAAAGGAACATTTCGAAGTGGCTGACACATGGCAATAAAGATGTTAGGTAAATATGAAGATAATGGCGAGAAATTTATTAGTAAAGTTGCAACCATTGAAAGGATTTACCATGTTAATGTAGTGGAACCCATTGATTTTTGCGTTGAAGGATCAAAGCGAGCTCTTATATATGAGTTCATCCCTAAAGGGTCTCTTAATAAAAACATTTTTATGCAAGAAGGAAGTATCCTCCTCATAAACTAAGAGAAAATGCGTACCATCGTTTTAGGGGTGGCTCGTGGGATTGAATATTTACACCAAGGTTGTAATGTATAAATTTTGCATTTTGATATAAAGCCTCACAACATTCTTCTTGGTGAACATTTGAATCCCAAGGTTTCCGATTTTGTCCTAGCGAAATTGTATTCAGTAGATGACAATATTATTTCTTTGACGGTTGCAAAGGGGAAGAATACATGGCTTCTAAGTTGTTCTACAAAAACATTGGCATCATCTCATATAAAGTTTACAGTTTCCAAATGTTATTAATGTAAATGGTGGGTAGTATAAAGAATTTGAATGCAACAGTAGATCATTCTAGCTAAATTTACTTCCCCACTTGGGTCTATGACCAATTGTATGATGAAAATAATATAGAAATGGAAGAAGAAGCTGCATATGAAGAAAAGAAAATAGGAAAGAAGATTATCATAGTTGCGTTATGGTGTATCTAAATGAAGCCCAGTGATCGTCCTTCAATGAACAAAGTGTTTAAGAAGCCTAGTACTCACTTAGGGGTGTAACCGGTTCGATTTGATCCGGTTTTAGAAAAAATTTGGGACCGAACCGGTATGCACCACTTTTGCATTTTCAAAAACCGATTCTGCATCGGTTACCTCCCTAAACCGGTACTTCCGGTTTTACCGGTTCTGGTTTGGTTTTAATATACTATATACTATATTATATAATATATATAATAGTATATTATAGTATATAATACTATAGTGATAATATATTGTAGTATATTATAATATATATATATATATAAGAATTGTAGTATTGACTATAGTGATATAAGATTTTAAAATTTAATATTATATTAATTAGTAATTTATCATATAATATAAAACTATTTTATATATAATTATATATTATATATAAAAATTATATACAATATAAAAAATTATAATGTATATATGAACCTGTCTGGTTAGGTACGATCCGATTTTAGAAAAAGAAAAATCGGAATCAAATCAATTTTGACCTATTTTAAGAAAAATAAAACCGGTACTGAACCGAACCAAACTCGATACTAGACCAAACCCACCGGTTCGGTTCTGTCCAGCTCGGTTTACTAGTTCACCGGTTTTTTTTTACACCCCTAAATATTCCATTACCCATACTTTAATTAATGAATTGGGTATTAGTTGGAGAGAGCGTTATTAGGAGATGATCTTGTTCGTAATTCTTATATATATTTATATATATATATATATATAAAGTGTCTATGAGACGAAAATTGTTGTTTTAACCTTTTTTTTTCGTTAAAGTTAACGCCAATTATTTAAGCCCTGTTTTGCTGTTAACTGACCCAACACAGCAGTTCACTTGCACACTTGCTGAGTTTCAGCATGTGGAGAAAGGCCAGCAAAGTAAAGATAAATGGAAATGAGAAGAGAAAGTAAAGGGAATCCAAAGTAATCGGTAAGGAAGTCAAGCCATACCATAATAAGGATCGAAGTCCACTGGAAATGGGGGTTTGGGAATCCATATCTGACTTTCCTGAGCTTGAGGTCTTCTAGCAGCCTATTCTCTATTTGGATGGAAGGAACTAAAAACGGCCAAGCCCCGAGAAGGAAAATAAAAGACGATGTCGATCCCAAACTGATATAAACGAAAGCACCAAACTGATATAAAGATATAAAGTCTTCAGCTTTTGCATTTCAGTTCTTCTATATACAAGCGATCTTGCGTACCCATTGTGTACCAATTGCCTACGTGTGAGAGTTTTGTCAGATGGCTTTGTTATATTAAAAAAAAGAAAAAGAAGCAACAACGCAGGTTGCAGAGAATAGAAAGATAACATCTTCAGTAAAACAACATAGCCTTCTCATTGCATTTGTCTCCCCCAAATCTCTTCCTCAACGTAGGCATCTCCACTGCACGCAACGGCGACGGTCTCCTCTGCCCATGAAGGTGAAGAATCGAATAAAACAGTGAAGAACCAAAGTCAGCAATTTTTAGAGTACGCGTCTTATCTAGAAGCATGTTTTCTGTTTTAACATATCTGTGGACAATCTTTTGTGAATGAAGATAGCTCAACCTATAAAAAATGGTGGATAATAATGAACTGATGTCAGAAAGTTTTATCTATAACGAACTAAATTCATACTTGAAATGCAAAACCTCCAAAACATTCAACAGATTTGAAGAATCAAATAAAATAAAGATGAGGTGTGGAGTTTGATGCTCTTGCAAGATCCAGTGCAAGATGGACAACCACTTTGAAAGCTAGCTTCCTCCTTCGGTTCTTTATGAGGTATGACTTTAGTGCACCCCCAGGGCAATATTCCACAACAACACAACAAAAATTACTCGGCATGCCAATGTTGCCACTGTCTGTTTGAATGTGTAGCTCAGGCGCACCCACTGTAGCCCATAGAAACTGCAAAAGGGGATTACGAAATTAAATTAATCAGTAGAGAAAACATTCATGTAAATGTCTAAACCTATATAACAAGGAGATGGGCAAATGGGGGGGAAATTGTAAGAAGAACAACCCTTTATTTTAGCATCATGACAAGATGGACTCTAACTGGGTTTAAGAGCACAAATCAGAGTCACCTACCCTCTACTATTAGTACATCCCTTTATTGTTTTGCCTTCAAGACGAGGAAACTGAAAATCAAGTATTTCAAGAATTTATAAAAGAAAAAAGAAAAAGAAAAAGAAAAAAATAATAAGATATACTTTCAACATGTATCAATAGAATTCTTGTTACAGATAAAAATAAAATAAAAATTTGAGTGTAGAAAGTGTAACCTACCTTAGGAAGAAATTATTTTGTTTGTGCAACACGATGCATAAAAAAAAAAAGGATAATCGAAAACAAAACTTGAGTGACGTGCATATTAGAATTCAAAAAGCTTCACAGAAACTACCAATGGAAATCAGATCTTTGTAATTGTTAGTGCAGGTGCAACCGCAACTTGGGGATGGGAGTGGGACACAACCAGAGCTTTATGGAGTTGTGGATGGGGAATCTGGCTTTGGACTACAGGTATTGTTAGGACATACTGGGCGTTTTGCAAACGAAGAGTTTTGCAACGATGAGAGGGCACACGGGGAAGATGGCCAGAGAAGAGAGAGGGCACGCGGGAAAGATGGCCAACGAAGAGTTTTGCAAAACTGTGCGTTTCGTTCAAAATTTTCATTTAAGAAACGACCCCGCCCAAAACTATGCTCATTCAAGTAAAATCAAAATGAATCGTTTCATTAAATCAGTCCATATCAACTTCGATCGGTGCGCAAATTCGCCTGAAAGAATCATTTTCCTTTGCCTTTTAGTCAACGGAAAGCCAGAATAGAGGTCCCCTAAGATAGATAGGCATAGTTATGTGAAACCGAAGAAGAAGAAGAAAAAGAAGCAGCAGCGGATGGTGCGCAGGAGGAAAAGAAATAAAGCCCCAAGGATTATGGCCAAAATGGCCCCGTTTAGAGAGAAAGGGAGGACTGGGCTGCAAGCTATGGGATTGGCTTCAAATCCGAATGGGCTGGGCCCAAAAGAGAATAAAAACACACTAAAATAAGCCCAATCCAAGAAAGAAGGGTCCAATAAAAAAAAAGTACATTAAAATAAGAAGGTAAATTTTACGATTTAGTAATCATAAGTACCAGAATTTTATAAACAGAATCACAATAGTGAAATATCCTCAACGAGGTTATACAGTTATCTAGCAAAATATAATACAAAGCCAAAATATATAGGGAAAAGGGGAAATTATATTGAAGTTAATTTGTTTGTTAAAGTTCCTTTGTAATATTCTATTAATTATAGGAAAACTCTAAACGCAGGCAGGAGTCGGGCTTGGCTGCGGACGACATCCTACGTGGAAATAAACGTACCGTTTTGGAGTAAATAAAACGGTGTGTTTAGAATCCAAAGAAATGGGATTCGGCTTCAAGCAAAGTGGTGCGTTTTAAATTTCCCCTGCTCAATCTCTCTCCCAGGAGTCTATCTGCTCTCTGTGCTATGGCATTCACCGCCTAACCTTTCTTCTTCGTGAAATCTTCACTCACCTAACCTTTCAAGCCCCAAACTATTTTGATTTGTTCTCTGTAGCTGAGCAGCATCATAGGAGTCAAGGAAGAAGGAGATGGGTCTGCCAGAACTGCTTTGATAATTCTAATTTATTTTGATAGTCTACGTCTTTGTTTTTGTTGCTTTTCAATTAATTAAAGTACTTAGGTTTGGATACTCGGCGTTGTTCTATATTTTCGGGGCTTCATTTCAAAATTCCTAACGAAATCAGTGTATTTAACTGCAATGGTTTTGTCCTGCATTCATTCTTATTTCTGAGCTTACTTTATTATTTGGACTCTGGTTTTTTTTTTTTTTTTTATTATTAGTATTTGTAATTTCGACTCTGGTTGTGGAGTTGGGCCACCTGATATGAGTCAGCCGGGGAAGACAATGGAAGAGTCCTTCGTGGTCGTGTATAAGTCTGAGTCTGCATCTGATGGAAGTGGGACTCATTTGCCATCAATTGAAGCAGGATCCAATGGTCCTTTGTAGGCTCACAATTCTCGGTTTCACTCAACTATAACTCTGCGTTTTCACTCTTCCGGTTCTTTGTTCTCTTCGGTTTTCATCTTTTATTTTTTTTAATATAATTGCTGACGTGGAATTTTACCACGTCAGTGGGGTTTGCAGGCAAGCACAGATTTGTGCCTGTCTGTAGCACTGCTCTTAATTATATTACTTGTATAAAAGTTGAAGCAATGTCTTCTAAGCTATATATGCCATCAACTATTTTTACAAATTTTGTAAAAAAACATATTATTTTTGTAAAATACCTGTTTGATCTACCTAGACAAACGTGCTTTTGCACG
Source organism: Pterocarya stenoptera (assembly GCA_003123785.1). Lineage (NCBI taxonomy): Eukaryota > Viridiplantae > Streptophyta > Magnoliopsida > Fagales > Juglandaceae > Pterocarya > Pterocarya stenoptera. The sequence goes on from QEOT01004923.1 coordinate 233,827, forward strand.
TTGCTTTCACCTAGTGTGTGTCTATATATATATATATATAAATATTCCGGTAGACTTGAATATTCCGGTACACTTGAATTTCACAAACACAAAAGATTTTTATACAAAACCGAGAAAAACATAAAATTATATATTATATATATATATATATAAATACACACACTTTTGAAGGACGAAGGTGGCTAATTAAAACAGTAACTCTATTTCGAAATCAGCAAAACATGAAATTAACTACTAAACCCAATATTCCGGTACACCTGAATTTCACAAACACAAAAGATTTTTCTACAAAACCGAGAAAAACATAAAATTATATATTAATGGTGCGGTGGCTCGTACAAGAAAAATATATTTACAAGTACTCCCTGCATGTCCTTCTTTGGTGAAAGGTGCAAATTAAAATTTTTCTTTTATGGGTGTATGGTGGCACAAAACCAATGTTCTTTTCCAATAGCTGGTGGCACAAAGACACAAAGGGAGCCATGCATACCTTCTAAGCTTGGCTTATTAAGTGCCCGCCTTGATCTTCCCATAATTCCAACTCCAACTTCGTAGAATATACACACATTGACAGACCTACATAGAGACGAGAGGGGCCAAGAACAAAAATTAAGTAAATGCATTTACTAACAATAAAAAATTGAAACAAAGTATTTTTTTATAATTATAAAAGTTTAAAAAAATCCCTCAAATTTCTTAAAAAAATATAAAAATCTCTTTCAATTACATCTAAAATTATTGAGTTTCAATAAAAAAAATTAAATATGAAAAAAAGTTTCTTGGTTATTTTAGAATCCAATTAAATTTTGACTACCACATCCGCCACTTTGCACAAACGCCGAGTGAAATTCCATTGTAGCTTCTTAATTGGGCAGTGCATGCATGCTTTGATAGGCGATCAATTAGAAAATGAAAGATGATCAGGCTAAAAGACTATTCTTCAGTACGTGAAATTAATGACTATTCTTCAGGCGATCAATTAATGACTATCCTAGCTGCTGTTTTTGCAAACAACAAACTGAAGACACAACCCATGCTTTACTATCCTGCCCTGACATTCATTCAAGCTGGTTTTCTTATATTCCTCTCATCCAACAGCTAGGAAGAAATTTACCAGTATTGCAAGTAGCTAATTAATTGGAAGTATTAAAGCAGGACAGGAGGAGGATCTAGGCTCGTTCTTTGCCATTGCATGGGGATTTTGGTGGAGGAGAAACCAAATGGTACATGAGCAGAAAAACATTGCAGCCCAGCAGGTAATTGATCATGCTCTTTCTGTTATACGAGCTTATGCTGATCTGAAAAATTTGCCCAAGCCGAAAACCAGAGAGTATTATGATTGGAAACCCCCACCATCTGGTTGATTGAAACTAAATGTTGATGGAGCTGTTTTTAGTGATATTCGTAAGGCAGGGGTGGGTTTGGTCCTCAGAGATGCTGCTGGCAAGGTGATATTGGCAGCAAGCAAGGTGGAGTTTGAAGTAAGTACTGCTGAAGCCATTGAATTGCTGGCTATTTTGTGTGCCTTACAATTGTGTGCTAGCATGGGAATTCAAAGTTTGAATGTGGAATCAGATTGCTTGATGGCTGTCCAAGTGCTCAACAATGAACTTGTTTCTGCTGCATTGTTAGTTCCATTATTGAGTGAAATAAGAAAGTTGTCAAGAGTGTTTGTAGAGTGCCATTTTCAGCATGTTTATAGAGAAGGTAATCGGGTGGCTCATTTGCTTGCCCGATATGCTTGGAATGTTGAGAGTATCTCAATGTGGAATGAGTGTTGCCCAGACTTCATTTCTCAAGCTGTTTGGCTTGATAATTGTCTGTAACCTCTCTTTATTAATGAAAGTTCTAGTTTTCCTATATAAAAAAAAAATAAGACTTAAAAATTAAAAGCCATACATTTCGTACATCTTTTCCTCATATTAAAGAATGGCTATTTCCATGTAATGACTATTCTTTATCCTAAAAAGATAACCAAACAAAAGAATAACTATTTCACAGGAATAGGTATATATTCCTTTCCAACACTCCATTAATTTGCGAACCATACATCTCCTTGGTGTGTCATTTACCCCATAGCTGCTATACTCTAGAATGTACCACTACAATATAAATGAGTTTTTGTAAACGGTTTGGCAATTGTGACAGTGCCCAAACCGTCACATAAAAAGCATTTTCTGTGATGGCTTATGGAAACCGTCATTGAAGGCAGCCAAAAAATTGCATTACGTTTGAACGTATACATATTCACGTTAGAACGTGCCTTGGACATTCGAACGTTGAGGCTATTTATGTGTGAACGTGGAAGTTTTGACGTCAACGTTCGAAAGTTTGTGATTCACGTTCGTTAATTGATTTAATATTAAAGTTGAATATTTCAAATTAAAAAATAATGAGAATTGAAATTCAAGCACAGTAGATATATTAAATAATATTGGTCATTACATATAATAAAAATAAAGTACAAAATATGATAAAATTTTGTAAACAACATGACAAAAATGAAAAATACTGAGTACAAGTTGTTTTCATATTTATTAAAATCGTCAGTCAATGTGTTGACTTTTGTGTTTAGGATATCTATCAGATGACCAACATCAGTGACAAAGTCAGTGACACTCTATTATACTAACGCGATCTGTCGATCGATGTGCACAGTAATATATGAAACCATCGCATCAACCCAGGCAAGGCACACATCTCCCATAGATGTACCCTTCAGTAGCTGACTAGTACTCCCAATATGGGGAGCAACACCGGGCCCAAACTGGGTCGGAGGAACAAGATCTGGTACAGGGCTAGGCTGATGTCGAGCATGCCCCCTCCCCTGTCCAATGCTCCGACGGTGTGTGGTCATGTTGATGAGACTCATCCACTCTGTCATCCACTCCTCCACCTAGGGGTTGCACACTTCGGGCTAGTAATATCTTGGTAATGAGGACTTCATATGGAAGTTTGTCCATGCAGACGACGCTCACCTCGTAATGGATCCTCTAAAAAATACGAAGTGACAAGTTGATGGGCTCTCCACACGCTACTCGTATAAGGAACTGTGCACGAGTTTGGCTAAATGTGGCCTTATGTGCCATAGGATCCACATTTGTTGAAATAATAAGATGCAACATGCAGAAAAAAGGGAGGAGTTGTACCTAGCTAAAGGTGTTCTTCCTATTGAGCTGCTCTTGATCTCTCTCAGTGCGGATGTAGAAATGCTCCTCATCATCTTGGTCGTCATCCTCCTCATCAGTATCCTCAGCCTCCGATCGGTCAATTGGGCCAATAGATAATGTAGAAGTGCCTACATCTGCATCTACTCGGAATCCATCCCTAGGCTGAGCATCTCCTCAATCGATATCTCAGCTACGCGACGAATCCCCAGAAGCTCAGCTACCACATCTGCCAAGACCTCAAACTGAACACTGCGTATTGTCACGGTGTGAGATGATGCATCTTGAGGCATGGAGCACATCTCCATATAAAACTCCCAAACCATTGAGGGGTATATGCTACCCCTCAATGTGAAGATACTCATCCAGCCTTTCATAACAAACACGTCTCTAATGCTCTTATGCTCCCATATGAATTCATTGAACTGGTTGATCATGATTTCTCGTTCGGACATCATTGTTCGAGCCCCGATTTGAGACTTGTCCTGGCTTGTTCCTTCTCTCCCTATTTTCCTTGTCGTCAGAAGATGAGCCATATCCTGAAAGAAAGAAAAAAATTTGAACAATATTAGTACTATGATTCATATTATGTACTATAATTTAAATTATTTCAGGAACAGGTTCGAATTTAAAATTTCACGTTCAGAAGTTAACCTTATACGTGCGAACGTTTTAGATTTTACGTTCGCACATGAATTTTCTCTAAGATAAGCATTCCAACGTAAGATTAGTTATGTTCGAACGTGTTGGCGGCAAGCACACGTTCGAATTAAACCAAATATACATTCGCACGATATTAATAAAATAAACAAAAAATTACATTCGAACGTACAAAACAAATACTTTAGCACGTGAGGAAGCTCTTGAAAGTATTTATTAATACGTTTGAATGTACATAACTATTAGTTCGAATGTTTCTGACCTTTCTAGCAACTGAAAGGTTTTATATTCGAACGAATTCCAAATAATGTTCGCATGTAATGCTAACGTTCTCATGTATGTGCCACTCAAGAATATTAATGATCATACGTGCGAATGTAAAATATAGATTCGCACGTACTCTCAAAACGTTTGAATGTACTGTAGAACATTCGCACATTATTTGATTAATGTGCGAACATTTATGTCATCCTCCTCATTTGAAAGGTATAACGTCCGAACATGAGAAACTAACGTTCGAATGTTATGAAACAGAAATGGTTGAGTTGACTCAACCATTCCCTAACACCTGAAACACAATGAAAATGGCCAAAAGTCACCGTAGAAATAAAGTATACACTTCAAGAAAGATTTCTATGGTGGCCGTTTGGCAATTTGGCAACCCGTGGTGACCAAAAAATCAAGATGAAAGTCCGATCAGCAATGGATTTCGGAAAACCCTTAAACCTCCATTAAACATAAAAAAAAAATCTACCCAAAGGTTAAAGAGGGATGCCTACCTCTTTTGTGATGTCTGTGGTGAAGTTTAATGGCGGCGACGATGGATTTGGAGGCGATATACGGTAGAGGCGACGAGAGGAAAATGAGAGGAATCGTTTGAAATGTCGTTTCGTGTTCGAACGGAAGCTTATATATACGTAACATTCGAACGTTATAGTGTTAATGTGCGAACGTCATGGGATGAGCGAGAAAGACATCCGAATGTTGCAATTTTAACGTTCGAACGTTTGTAACTTAATTCACGAGACATGCGGATGTTATATTGTTATGTTAGAACGTTTGCCACTTAGTGCCCGATACAGTCGAACGTTATATTGGTATGTTCGAACTTATCTAGAATAAGTTTTTTATAATTTATACTAAATAATACATTATTTATAATATAATATATTATATATTATATAATCTAATAATAATATTATTGATAATATAGCTATTATATAGTGTGAATTTGTGATTATTGATCAAGAATATTGTTACTATACTATATGTAATATACATATACTATGTACTAGTATACATTATAATATACTATATACTATGTATACTATAGTTATACACTATGTTCTAGTATATATACTATATTAGTCTAGTGTTGTTAATATATTAATAAAGTATATAATGTTATGTACTAACATATTATAAACTAGTAATATATGCTATACTAGCAATAACATTATGTACTAGTATATATGTTATACTTGTACATAGTGCACTAGTATAGTATATATACTATACTAGTCTAGTATTGTTAATATATTAATAATAATATAATTAACAACTAATGTTATCTACTAATATATTATAAGCTAATAATATATGCTATACTAATAACACTATGTTATATGTTATACTAGTATATAAGTATATATAAGTGTACATAGTGTTCTACATAGTATATTTACTAGTACATAGCGTAATAGTATACTAATATTATACTAGTTTTATTAATATATTGTTGGGGTCTATATAATAAGCTACTATTTTATATCAAGAATATATTATGAGCTACTAACTTATAATATACAATACATTACTGCATTATATACTATACATTACTATATATATTAGTAAATAATATATAATACATACCCTATACTATATAATGTATACATTACTATGTCATATATACATTACTATTTTAGATAATTATGTTACATATTATGTGTAATTAGAATATTATATAAACCACTATTGTTTAAAAAATATATCAATATGTGATTCACATTCGAACAATACAAATCTACGTTCGCACGTGTTGTGGTGACGTGCGAACGTGTTTAAAAATTTGGTAGGACTTTTCCCACATTAATTGTTAGACAATATATGTGGAACTTGAGTTTATTTATGTTTGAACACGTACAACATAACGTTCTAACATCAAGCCTTGATGTTCGAACATTAAACTTTGACGTGCAAGCGAACGTGAATGGAAAAATTGTCGGGATCTTTCCCATGTGAATTATAGGTAACCTAGACTGCAACGTCATCAACAAAATGAGCGAACAATGTTAGTGGACATTCGAACCTAATCCGGGTGATCTGTGCTTGTTGTGGAGATTATTAAAGTTTGCACGTGAACTATTGTATGTGCGAACGTTCTTAATTGTTAAAAATTAGGCTGTCTTTTCAGCTAAAACCCAAAATTTCACGTAACGTTCGAACGTACCACTTTTTTGATGCAACAACTTTTCATTTAAAATGTCACTGCAATAACTTGATTGAGGACTTAATACGCTGTCATTCTTGTTAAGTAGACCAAAGTCGCTACAATTAGTCAAAAAAATTAAAAAAAAAAAAAACAAGACACCCCAGGCAAGCGTCTTTATTTTGCACGGATTGAAAGCAATTCATCCCATTTGCCTTCAACTCGTGCCACATAGAGAGAAAACGTGAGAGAGAGTTAGAGTGAGAGATGGCTTGAGTGAATATGTGAATATAATATGTTGTTAATATGTTGTGAATATGCGTGTTGTAATTTAATAAGAATATACTGTGAATATGCATGTTGTGAATTTAAAAAGAATATGTTGTGAATATGTTGTGAATATATTGTGAATGTATTGGTAATTAATTGTGAATGTAGGAAATACAATTAGGAGATAGAAAATATAAGACAGGTAAAAAATTCATAATTAACTAATAAGTAATTAAACACTATTAAAGAATAATTAATATATATTAAACACTATTACAAATATATTAAACACAATTAAACACTATTAATAAATAGTAATTAAACACTATTAAAAAAGCAATATATATATTTATAACATATACTAGGTTTGAAACAAATAGGTAATTAATAAGATATTATACAATGAGATAATTAAACAAATATTATATATTAATAAGATAAAGCAATTCATGATAGGATACTTAGTAAATAAAACAAATAAGACAAAAAAATACTAAGTAAATAACTAATAAATAAAAATAACTTTAACTTTAATTTAATTTATATATACTAATATAATTAATTTCTAAGTAATTCAAATAACATACTCCATGTTATTTGTTAGATTTTGTGTGACATTGCATGAATAACCCTAGACCCGTTTGGAATTAGTGTACACTCAGGTGTTCACTAATTCCTGAATTATCCAGTGTGGACAGTTTGAGATTATATTATCTATATTGTACATTTTTGTTACTCCTACTTTACACGTTTAGTATGAAATTTCGGTGTCTTCCTCATTTGTCCTTCGGGTATACTGTTCACAGGGTGAGAATCTCTCTCTGTGAACATGTATACTTGGAGAATTATGGGAGGTACTGCCGAAATTTCTACTAATATGGAAAGTAGAAGAGTGATGAAATTTGTGCAATATGGATGATATAATCTCGAATGAGATTGAAGATCTAAAGAAAAGTGAGAATTGGAGCATGCGATGCATATGAAATTAGTTTGCATTATACTAATTGATAGGTTTTTTTAGAAATGGATAAAAGTTGGATGCGTCTTGGTGATAGACTTGGAAATGACTATGTATCATATGCACGTGGAGTTAGAGCCTTTATTGATTTTGCTTGAGTCTCTGTAGATAGTCGTGATTACATTAAGTGTCCATATCGAGGGTACAAAAATATGTGCGCTATAGGATTTGATGAAATAAAAAGTCATATATTTGTAAATGGTATGAATTTGGGATATACCCGATGGGTAGTGCATGGTGAGCCATACGAACAATCAACCGAGGTTATATTCGGTCATGGTATTGATATGTGGCACATGGATGAAGATACTGAACGAGATGACCTTAATGAGTGGGATGAGATGGAGGAGATGTTGGGTGACATTAAAGCTGTCATTAAAGCTGTGATGTTTCTGGATGAAATAGACAAGGACGCCTCAAGTGGCTGAGGGACTGAATCGGAGAATTTCTCTACAATGTGGGAAGATGAAAGTGTGAGATTTATCTTGGATGTACAAAACACAGTAAAATGTGGTTTATTGTGCAGCTGCTTCACATTAAGTCGTTGTGGGGGATGTCGACAAAAGCAATCAACATGGTCTTGGAGTTAGCCTCCTTTGGTTGCGCAGTTCAGCTGAGATGAGATTATATGTTTTGTTAAAAGTTGAATAAAATATTGTAATAATATTATTTTTGTTTTAAAATTTGAAAAAATTGAATTGTTTATTATATTTTGTGTGAGAGTTTGGAAAAGTTATAATGATTATATGAGATGCGATAGTCTGGTTTTGTGTAACCAAACCAGCCCTTAAAGAGGTGCTTCCTGAAGGTTCTGCATAGCTGAAGAATTTTTGAGTACAAGTCCATACATGCATGCAAGAATGATTGTGTTTTGTTTTGGAAAGAGAATGAGGAAAAACAGGCTTGTCTCGTATACAGAGAGTCAAGATGGAAGGGTAAGAAAAATATTCCGATCAAGATTTTGCGTTATTTCCTTTTGAAAACCAGATTGCAAAGGCTATATATGTGGAAAAAAACAACTCAAGATATGAGGCGGCACGAGGAGAAAAAAGTTAAGGGTGACGAATATATGAGGCACCTAGCTGAATCACTTGCATGACAAAGGTTTGGTGATCAATACCCAGAGTTTGGCAACGAAGTACGTAATGTGCGTTTAGGACTAACAACGGATGGATTCAATCCCTTTGGCAATATGAGTACAAGTTACAGCACTTGGCCCGTAATGTTGATTCCATATAATCTTCCACCATGGAGATGCATGAAGGCGCCAAACTTTCTATTAACTTTACTTTTCCTCGGCCCAAGATCACCTGGGAATGATATTGATGTATTCATGCAGCTGTTAATTGAACAGTTGAAAGATTAATGGGAAACAGGAGTCAAAACTTTTGATGCATACACGTCGACTTCTCTTCAGATGCATGTTGAAGTAATGTGGACGATAAATGATTTTCCAGCATATGGGAATATTTCCGGTTGGAGTATCTCGTGTTCCCTCCCTTGCCATATGTACGTAGCCTCACTGAAATTGGGTTTTGTTTTTTAGCCTTTGATTCTTTAACCACTATTTTCATAATTACTAAAATACCCTTAAATCCTTTCTAAGTTGGGTAGCCTTACGAGAAACTTTTTTTATATTAAATTACAGTGCTTTTTAAGGAGCCCATGCTGCCTTGGCAAAATCTCTAAAATACCATGGTTTTACTTAAGTTGTCTTTCCTATACATTAGGCAATAAATGAAGTTTTAATTATATTTTTAATTGTTTAAAATTTTAGTTTAAGTAGTTTGAATGAAATTTTGACGACCGATATTTTAAATGTATTACTCTAAAAGCTTAACTGGTCATCGATGAGTTTGGAGAGTAATGTTTTAAGACACCGGGTTATGAGAATTTTAGAATTTTTGGTAAAATAGGTTATTTTAGTATTCTAGACTTAAATATCGACATACAAGGTTGATTGAAAATTTACAAAAGTACGTGAAAATTGTTATAGGTGATGATTGATTTTCGTTTAGTATCGTTGTGAAGAATTTCTAAAAGGCTAAGAAGTTCAGGTAAGTAAGGTTCCTATACTAGACTTTGCATAAAAATAAAATAGGCTGAGGTTGATTTTCGAAAATATGCATGTTTTTGTTATGAAAAGAAATTTGAACTACCTCAGTTATTTGTTCTGCATTATTCATGAGATTCTGTTTAAGAATAAAGTATTTTCTGGCATGACTAGTGTGGACATGAGCTATTTTAGTATTTTGTTTTTGAGCTGTGCAAAAGGGAGCGAATATGAAATTTTGTGCATAAATTATGTTTTTGTGCTCTGATTTTGTTCTGTTATGAAGATGTTCTGTACTCTGATATGATATGATTTGATTTCTGAAAACCTCTGGCAAAACATTCTATTTCTGTTTCTGTTTCATTCTGACCTTATCACGAGTGTAAAACTGTGGTTTCTATTCTGGTTGGTACCGACTTTTCTGTTTTCGATGCACCCATTTTGGAAGCAAAGTGGTTTCTGCATAGTTTTTCCTGTGTACACGCTCGGGGCTCCGAGAATAATAAGGGAAAAATTCACATTCTATTTATGCTCGATTGGCCGCCGTAGTTTGCACAACCCTACAACAGAGGTTAAACATGGTCTATGTTCTGATATGATAAAATAAGATGTGATGTTTCAGTTTATACTATGCTAAAGAGATTTTGAATAAGAATTTTTTTGAACTTTTGCTCTGATATTTTTGAATACATGTTATGACTTTGCATTCTGAAAAGAAAGTGTTTTGTTCTACATTTTGAACTCTGTAAATATTCATGTTTACACACTAATATATATTCTCTATTTACTGAGTTGTAAATGCACATTCTTGATGGTTCTGCTAGAGAGCAATAGTAGAAAGTGTTAGAGAGGTTTGATGTTCGTAGAGGAATAAGTGCCGAGGTTACAAGTATTTATTTGAGAGTCATAGTTAGGAATTTGATTATTTTCGATTATTTTGATATGATGAGTTAAAGATATTTTCGACTATTTGAAGAGTTTTTAATTTATTTTATTGAATTAAAATAATATGTTATGGAGCAAATGAATTAATATGTAATGGAGTTTCTGGGTTTTATATAATTATGTCATTAGATATGATTTTAGGTAAGTAATTTTGAGTAATTAGATCTAACTCTCCGGACCTCCAGGACTGGGGCGTTACATAGACCATGCTATAAGAAAATAGTTTATTTACTATCAGTTATTTTCTATTAAAATGATTAATTTCCTGTCAAAATAAGTTTACTCTCATTACAAATAATCATTTTTGTGCTTATCATTTTATAAATGGGTGGCAGGAAAATATAATTTAAAAAAAAAAAAGACACCATTAGATATTATTGTCCAAAGTCAACTTCTAGATCTTCAACAACATGCATATGCAATGATGGAATGCCATACAAGTTCGCGTGCGACTTTGCAATTAACTAATTACTTTGCAAAATAATCAATTGCGTTAAAAACCACCATTGTCCTTTCATTTGTTTTTTTATTTTATATTTTTTCTACCTAGGGTACATTTTCCTAACTTCCGACGATCGAGTGTATTAGATGTATATCAATCATGTGCTTATTATTAAGCATTTAGTTATAGTTTTTTCTACTTTAAGTATGCATTTGTACATTTTAGCTTGTTTCTATACCTTCTAATCTTAAAGAATGTTTTGATCAAGGTAATAGTCCTCGTATCTTTCAATTAGAGAATGATATTTGTTCTTTATCTCAAAAGAATATGTATGTTAGTTCTTACTTTACACGGATGAAAGGGCTTGGGGATGCATAACTAAATTATTCTCCCATGCTACGTTGTTCTTGTGGAGCTTTGAAGGTTTTAATTGACTTCCAGCAGCGCCAATATGTTCTGCATTTTCTTATGGGGCTTAATTAGAGTTTTTCAACCATTAGAGATCAAATATTGCTCATGGATCCTCTATCTCCCGTCAATAAAGTTTTTTCTCTTGTTTACAAGAAGAAAAACAATGACAATTGAGTCATATGACATTCCTTCTTTGGGATCTGTTGTTTTGTTTTCCAAGTCAGTGAATAACAATCGAGCCCCTTATGGAAAATCATTTACTCGTAAAGATCGACCAACCTGTTCTCATTGTGGTTTGACTGACCATGTCATAGGTAAGTGTTACAAGCTTGATGGTTACCCACCTAGCTTTCGCACTAAGCCTAAGTTTGTTTCAAGCAATTAGGTTTAAATTCAAGATCCAGATCCTATACCTTCTATGGCTCCAATTCCTCAATTGTCCATCTCTACAGAACAATCTTAACACTAGTTGTCATTTATCAATTCTCAATCTCGGCATAGAGTTGGATCTTCTTCTGGTCATGTGACTACTACTTTGGCCTCCAATAACACCATGGCTAATGCCACGCAACATCTTTTTGGTAAACAAATTTTGCCCCTTGACATTACACATTCTATTTTTTCTAGTAATTTTTAGTTGTCTAATTTGTCTTCTAACGCCTGGATCATTGATACAGGCTTCACTGATCATACAGTGTCTTCCACCATTTTTTTTTTCACTTTCATACCTTCTATTGATTTCGCTATCAAGTTACCAAAATGGATCTTCTGTTCCAGTTTCTCATATTAGAACCATACAATTCTTTGATTCATTTGTTTTAACAAATGTCCTTTGTGTGCCTTCATTCTCTTTCAATCTCATTCTTGTCAATAAACTGACTAGTTTTTTACATTGTTGTTTCCTTTTCTTGTCTCAACATTGTTTCATTCAGGACCTTACTCAATGGAGGATGATTGGACTAGGTAGCAGACATGACAATCTCTACATTCTCTGACAGCCAGTTTATCACAAGTCTTTCATTTATGTAGTATCGCCTATTGCTTTTCTTATCTTACACAATTCTATTATTTTTGGCATCATCGTTTAGGTCAATCTTCATTTTTTAAATTGACTGTTCTTCGTGATGTTGAATCTGAAATTCCTTGTAATAAGCAACAACCTTGCTAAATTTTTCCTCTTGATAAACAAAAGAAACTATCATTTCCTACTAGTACTCGAGTTACTAATTTAATCTTTAGTTTGGTCCATTGTGATATTTGGGATCCTGCGTCTATTCCTACAATTGATGGATTCCAATATTTTTTGACAATTGTTGATGACTACTCTAGGCATACTTGGGTTTATTTGTTGAAATATAAATCTAAAGTACGCCCATTGATTCATTCCTTTTTCTCTTTGGTTGAAACTCAATTCCAAACTAGAATTAAAACCATATAGACAGACAATGGTGCTGAATTTTCTATGCATGATTTCTTTGCTCTTAAAGGTGTTGTTCATCAGCGTAGCTGTGTGCAAGCACCTTAACAAAATTTCATTATTGAACGTAAACATCAGCACAATCTAAATATTGCTCGTTCTCTCACATTTCAAGCTAATCTTCCTATTTGTTTCTAAGGAGATTGTGTACTTACTGCTCATCTCATTAACAGGCTTCCTACACCTGTTTTGTCTATTAAAACTCCTCCCTTCTTATACTCTTTTTTTTTTTAAAAGAGTTGAAGGTCACATGTCCAAGAGTGACCCTCTCTCCAATATTATTAAAAACCCTCACTTATGGCGGAGGAATACCTAATAAACCATGGACTCCACAAAAAAAAATCAAAAAATACAAAGCATGTCCCAAAATAAACCCCAAAAAAACCCACATTAATGGCCCCTAATATATGGGAGACCCCACATTCATGGTCCCTTCTTATACTCATCTTTGAGTTTTTGGTTGTCTTTACTAAACTGCAACTCTTCTCATAATCGAGCTAAATCTGGTCGTAGATGTCTTCGATGTATTCTTCTTTGTTATCCTCATGGTGTCAAGGGTACAAGCTTTTAGATCTTGACACTAACACCATCTTTGTCTCACGAGATGTTTTGTTTCATGAATCCATTTTCCTATTCCATTCTTTTAATCTTCATACTTCTCGGCATTCCCTTGTTTCTGTTTCACAGTTTCCGTCATATTCTAATTCAGCTTCTATTCCTTCTTGTTCTTTAAGAAGACCCACTTGTGTGTCTCGATTGCCTGGCTATTTGCATGATTACAATTCTAGTTATGTTTATACTCGTATAGTCCCATATCCTCATGTAGGTAAGCGTTATGATCTTTTTAATACACTTTCATATTCCAAACTATCTTCTGCCCATCAAGTTTTTTCCTTATTCGTTTTGGATTAGCTTAAGCCCACCTCTTTTAAACAAGCTATGCGTTATAGTCACTTGAGAGATGCAATGGCAATTGAAATTGCAGCCTTAAAAGAGAATAAAACCTAGTCTCTTACTATTTACTTGCTAGGAACCAGCCTATAGGTTGTAAGAGGGTTTATAAAGTTAAACTTAAAGCTGATGGTTCAGTTGAAAGGTATAAAGCCTGCTTAGTTGCAAAGGGGTATACACAACGTGGAGGTTTCGATTACTTGGTGACTTTTTCTCCTATGGCTAAAATGGTGAATATTCGATACTTACTTGCTTTAGCTGTTATCAAGGGTTCGTCTTTGAACCAATTAGATGTTAATAATGTTTTTTTGAATGGTAATCTTGATGAAGAGTTTTATATGACTCTTCCACCTGGTTTTAGCAATAAGGGAGTCTAGAGTTTGTCAGTTATAGAAATCTCTTTATGGATTAGAGCAAGCCTCCCGCCAATGGTTTGCTAAATTTTCCTCCACTGTGACTCAACATGGTTTTATTCAATTTAAGAATGACTATTCTTTGTTTACTCGAGTTCAAGGTTCTTCTTTCATTGTTCTCCTTGTCTATGTTGACGACTTTGTCATTGCTAGTAATGATGCTCATGGAGTTTCTGTTTTGAAAGAATTTCTCAACAACCAATTTAAACTCAAGGTTTGGGTCCTCTGAAATTTTTTTAGGCTTTGAAGTTGCTATATTAGCTAAGGGGTTTTTTGTTTGCCAACTAAAATATGCCCTTGACATTCTTAAAGATACAGGTTTTGTTGGAGCTAAACTTGTTAGTTTTCTTATGGAACAACACTTGAAACTTTCTAATTTTGAGGGTGAATCCTGATGCTTATCGATGTTTGATTGGTCGTCTATTATACTTGTGTTTGACTCGACTAGATCTCACCTTTTCAGTTCATACCTTAAGTTAGTTCATGGCACATCCTCGTTCCTCACCTTCATGCTGCACATCGTATTCTACGATACATTAAATCTACACCTGGCCGAGGCTTATTGTTTCCATCAAGTTCTCCACTCCACCTCAATGCCTTTGCTGATTTGGACTGGGCAACTTGTTCTGATACAAGGGAATCCATCACTGATTTTTGTTTCTTGGTATGTCTTTGTTGTCATGAAAATCTAAGAAACAATCCACTGTCTCAAGATCTTCCGTAGAGGCTGAGTATTGTTCTATGGCCTCTACAGTTTGTGAACTTACTTGGCTTCGTTCTTTGCTTGCTGATTTTTCAGTGATAATCAGGTCTCACTTCATATTGCAGCAAATCCTATTTTTCATAAGAGCATAAAACACATAGAAATGGACTGTCATCTTATTCATGAGAAGCTTTAGGCTGGATTAATTCGAACACAACATGTTTCTTTTGCTTCTCAGCTAGCTGACATTCTCACCAAGCCACTTGGTTTTCAATCTTTTTCTGCTTTGTTATGCAAGATGTAAATCTTAAACATTTCTTCTCCATCTCGAGGGGGAGTATTAGATGTATATCAATCACGTGCTTATTATTAAGCACTTAGTTATTCAGTTTTTTCTGCTTTAAGTATGCACGTGTACATTTTAGTTTGTTTCTATAGCTTCTGTTAGATTATATATAAACACAAACAATGTAATGCTACTTTACTCTTGAAAATAGCAGAAATACTTCCACTTCTCCTTGCAATTCGAGTCTCTGTATTTTATAGAGGCACCAATGCCAGAAAGTTATAACACGTGCAAATCCGAAAATTATAAAAATAACGTTTTAACCATAGAAGATGTTTGATAACCATTCCAAATCTAGGAATTGATTTATTTTTTATATGGTGCCATGTGTGCTTAGACTTTACTTTTTTCCCATTTTTCTTCCCGGTCCATATTTTTCCTCGAAAGTGTTCGTTTCTATGTAGAAGCAAACTCTCCAAATTTATGACTAACCTTTCCTTTAGTGATCTTAATTGCAACGAACAGGAGTTTTCCATTGTATTCGGTGCACCAAAATCCACTTATTCGATCGAGAGAGGACTTGGATGCATCAACAATATGTATGTTGTTGACAATTATCGAGTATCAAATTTGTATTTTAACGGTATGAATAGTAGTAAATATATTGACAATGTAACAATAACAAAAAACAGTAATAAAAATGAAATAATAATAACACAATGGAAGAAAATAATCGAAATACGTAGGCATCAAACCCATCATTGATATATTTGTTTGTAGACATCAAAGATAGTCCTTGATGGTTGAAGATTCTCCTAGACAGTGAGGAGCCTCATCCCTCCAAACCCCTGAATGCTTTGGTGACTAAAGCACCCATTGCAGATGATCCCAAAGAAGTTGAAAATTTAGGCTAGGGTCGCACTGTAAAGGACATGAATTCTTGAACTCTTATGTCTATAAATAGAATTATCAATAATAAGGACTTTGATGCTTGACTTCTTTGCTTATTTGCTTCTATTTTGGTATCATTATCATCGTTGACTCGATAAGGTACTGTTGATTCACCTAAGTCCCTTCAAGCATATATAAGTATATTTTGGGGGTATCAAAACAGGTGTTAGAGCTAGGTTATAAGGGTTTTTTAGACCCCTATGCTTTGATTAGCCTCTTTTGAGCACTAGGGATTGATACTTGAGAAGGCCTAAAGTTCTAGTACTAGACAGGCATGCTTCAATCAAGTGAGCAACTAGCTATGAAGTAAGGGTCTAATCTGGAATATCTAGTTAACTGTTTTATTTGTTTGATTGCATACCTAGTACTCATCTCGTAATTTTAACTACGATGCATAACTACATATTCAAAGGGAATGTTACAATGCTTAGGTCATTACACGGCACAGTTCCTGAACAACAAGAAAAATCAATTAAGGTTAATGATTTATATGAAAATTAGTTGAGAAGTTTTGTCCTTTACGTTGGTAAATGAGTAACCCCATGACCCATGTAGTGTCCACATGGGTGGAAAACTTACAAGCAATTAATTAACTCCCCACCACAAGTAGTTAATTAACTCTCCATTGTAGGCAATTAATTAACTTACGAGGAAGTTAACGAACCACCCCATAAGAATACTCTTAAAAAAATGAGAGTCGTGTGCACATTAATGTTGTGAAAAGGTATGTGAATGTACAGACAAAGGCCTCTCTTGGGAGACTCTTAAATCAATAAGAGTTGTACGTACTTTAATGTTGTGAAAAGTAAGTGAATGTACAAACAAAGGCCTCTGTCTCTCTGTCTCTCTCTCTCTATAGTTTTCTAGAGCAACATATTAAGTTATTGATCTTGTAGTGTGGAATCATTTCGGGAGATTTTAATATGCTCCAAAGTGACGTAGATGTGAGATCACAGGACGTGGGTTGTAAGATGAGGAAAGATCTAGGCTTGTAGGACTTCTACTCCTCTTAAGGTATTTGACTTAACCTTTTTAACATTGCTATCAAAACATATGCTCTTTGTTTTCGCTCTTATGAATATGATTACATGTTGTTTAATACCTTTGGAATGAGTTTAAAAGCATGTAATTGATGATTTTTCATGAGTTTATAGTTCAGAATTATTCATTAGAGTATATACTACTCTTTTTCACCCTTATGAATATGATTACATGTTGTTTGATACCTTTGGAATGAGTTTAAAAAAGCATGTGATTGATCATACCCCATGTTGTTTGATGATATGCCATGACATGTTTAAGATCAAAATTTGTACATGGAAATATTTTTTATAATGTCCAAAACATATCTCTTAGATTTGGTGAAGTTTCATTGTGTATAGAGTGAGAAACCTGAAACCCTAATTCTAAAGTTAATGTTAGGACTGACACGTAGAGCGTAATTTTAACCAATCGTATGTTATTTGATCAAAACAAAATTTTATATGGTTAGAAAGCTGGGTTTATGCGAGGCCCCCCCAACGCAAGGGGACAGACCACCAATGGGGTTGAGTGGAAAGAAAGATGAGGACCACTCTATTGAGTTGGTGCAGAAAATTGTTGTGGGTGTTGCCAAGTGCAGCTAGTCTAACATTTAGGCGAGCAAGCACCTTGTAGATAGCTTGAGAGTCATGTCCCGAGGTGGAGATGAGTGTCTCGCGCCATAGTAGGCAAGCTAGAAAAGTCACCCGCCATGCAGACAAGAATGAGGAGCTAAGGAGGCCAATGGCTCTGACAAGACAAGAGCTACTCGCCCAAGGTGAGCAATGGTCTAGGACAAACCAACGCAGACCAAGGAGCTTTCCAAAATAACATGGAAAAGGCTAAGAAGAGTGGCAATGTCATACGCAGATGCCCACAGTCCACCTAAAGGGTCACATTCAGGGTGGGTCTACTAAAGGGATTTTCTTGATGCCCATAATCTCCGCTTGGGGTTTGACGAAGACTAAAGCACTGGCACATGCAACATAAGGTTAGATATCCTCGTTCATGATGAATAATATGCAGTGCACATAGCATGCTTATAGCAATATGCCATAATCGCAGCGAATTTTTTTTTTTAATGGATTATAAATCGTACATGAATACACTAAAATCCCAAAATATTATCTCTTAAACAACCATACAATAACAGTAGGGTCCTAATTGTTGACCCTTCATAAAAGCACAAAAGTTTAGCATATTGTTTTATGCTACATTGTTTTAAAACATGATCTTGGTCTTTCTCTAAGATCTCCCAAAGGCCCATTATCAAACACTTAAAAATATCCCCATATAGAAAGCAATCAACACAAGTCGGCTTTCAAGGGCGAAGTTGTCTTCAATCATCTTAGGCCAGTCATCCATCACTCTCGCTTCCTTCTAAACTTGGCACAACTTCTACCACGGTAAGATTTTTCAATGTCAGCAAGTTATACAACTAAACTACCTCCAGTTTATAAAGTATGCACAATAATAAATATGACGTGTATTCATAATTGAAATGGACTTGCTTTTACAAAACATAACTTCATTAACATCAGAGTTTTTGTACTTTATAACATGCTTGCTTTCATAAAACAAATTTTGTTCATTCATGTTTTTTTCTTACATATCATTAGAGATATTCAGATAGAGCAGAAGGCCTATGCCATGCATATTTTATTCATTTCATCAGAGATACTCCAACAGTGGATAATGTCTATGCCATAAGTATTTTATTCATTTCATCATTTCATTAGAGATACTCAGACAGTGCAAAATTCCTACGCCATGAGTATTTTATTCATTCTTGACTCGAAATAAAAACGTGACGGACTTGCATGCTTCATGACATATGTTCGTGGTATATGACAGATATTTTACAAATGAGATCATCACTTAACACAATTATTTCAAACATAACGAGAGTTAAGATAAAACATGATTCACTTGCATAAAATTTACTATCTAGCATACTATCATACACCGAGAGTAAGTTAGAAGCTAACTTACAGAGATCCGTGCGTATATAATTAGAACGGGCTGAAATGAGAGATATTCTAAAGTTAGAAAATCTCATTTAACTAAGAACAATCAGAACTTACTACTCCTAGTACGCTATTTGTAAAATTGCCCCTTAACTCTTGGGAATTTGCAAATAGGCACCTAACTTTCAATAATTGCAAACAGGCTCCACATTTCCCCAAACTTTATAAGCATCATAAATTTTCTATTCTACATCCATTTATGAAACTAGAAATTTGTTATTCAATTCTACTTTGGCCGAGAGTTCTAAACCCTAATTCTCACAATTGATGTATTTTTGGTCCATCTTGCATACCATTCATGCCTTACTCTGAATTTAACACTTACTCATATCCTAATCCCTGGCTTTTCATCATGCTTAGAAAACCAATCTTGGCATAAGCCTTAAACCAAAACATGATTGCTTTTGTTCTAGAATATTTTAACTAAATCTTTAGGTAGCTTGCAAGTTTTGTTCAAATAATTCATCCACACACATTATAGTTATTCCCTAGCTAGTTCTTAGCATTATTTTAAAACATATCACACCAATCTTCAAGATTAAAACAAGTACCAAGCCAAGAACCTCAAAAGTTGTATCAAAATCATGTGTTCATGCATATTCATCAAGGACTCAACTCAAACCACTAGTTTCATGGCTCAAAATAAAACTTAATACATATATCTAACTCCTAGTAACAAGGGCTTTCAAGGTCCATCCACCAAATTCTCAAGATACACTATACATGTCAACACTTCATTAGAAACTGAAATCATCCAAAGAACCCTAGGACTACAAGGCATTTCAAATCAAAACTCCAAGACAAGCAATAGTGGAACTCAATTATCATGGTAATCCTCTATCCTGGTGTAATGGGCAGGAGGGGATTGCTCGAAAATGGGCGAGACATGATTGTGTTCTTATGAATATGGCTTTCTTGGAACGTTTCAGTATGGTGGATTTGGAGTATATTAAAAGGAAGACTTCGAATCATAGCCCCGTGGTGGTGCGCTTATCCTGAGTCAATACGAGGTACGGTCCATCTCCTCTTTGCTTTCAAGAAATGTGGTGCTCTCACGATTCATTTCACAGTTTGGTAAAGG
The DNA here is from genome assembly GCA_003123785.1 of Pterocarya stenoptera. Lineage (NCBI taxonomy): Eukaryota > Viridiplantae > Streptophyta > Magnoliopsida > Fagales > Juglandaceae > Pterocarya > Pterocarya stenoptera. Next base: position 254,130 of record QEOT01004923.1, read on the forward strand.
AGATATGGGGCCAGCCTATGTCGGGTGGCTTGGTAAAATTGGCGGTGAAATTGAAGCGGCTCAGGATGGAGTTGCGGACCTAGAATAGAAATGTGTTTGGAAGAGTGGAAAGTAACCTGTAGGAACTTGAAGCGAGGCTGGAAGTACTGGAGGCCCAATTGCAATCTGAATATTTGAAAGAAAGAGAAGCGGATTATCTCGTCACCAAGCTGGAGATTGATGTTTGGAAGAAGCAAGAGGAGACCCGTATAGCCCAAGTAGCGAAGAAGAAATGGTTAAAAGAGGGAGACCAGAACTCCAAGTTTTTTCATGCAGTTGTATCGTAACGGTGGCATGGAGCGCTCATTTCTCATATGCGTTAAATGGATGGCACGCTACTGGATTCATCGGAGCAGGTTTACTCGAGGCAGTGGATTATTTTCCCAATTTCCTTACTGCGGGTCTGTCCCAGCTTCTAGGTTTGGAAATGTTTGCGGATGAAAATTCTGATTTGTGTCGTTTGCCATCAGAAGAGGAAGTGAAAGATGCAATCTTTTCAATACCACAGCACAGCAGCCCTGGACTGGACGGGTATGGATCCTCTTTCTATATTTCTTGTTGGCAAATTGGGAAGGAAGAGGTGGTGGAGGCCGCAAGGGATGTTTTTGTGGGTTCCACGCTACCAAGGTTTTATACTTCATCATATATTGTGCTGATTCCGAAAGTGCCGGATCCCAAGATTTTTGAGAAATTCCGACCAATTAGTCTTTGTTTGGTGGCATATAAGATTTTTTTCGAAGATCCTTGTGAATCGTTTGACCGATTTTTTGCCAAGATTAATTTCGGCTGAATAGGGGGATTTTATTCCAGGTCATAGTATTTTTCAAAACATATCTCTTGCCCAAGAGATGGTTCATACTTTTTTTTTATTTATAGAAGAGCTAGTGGCCACCCACATAGCAGCCTTGTCCCAAGTTTATTAATAGAGCCCTCGCTTATGGCGGAGGAAAACCATAGTAACATACCTGGTATCTGGGAAAATAATAAAATCCTCCCGAATACCACCCAACCTACATCAAATAAAAACACTACTAAACAAGCCTATATTATGAATCCAAAACAAAGATCACTAAACAATCCTAACACAAACCAGAATTAAAAGATACGCTACAACGCATATAATCAACGTACAACGCTCCAAGGTGTAAAGCTCGTAGCGCTACAACGAAATTTATGCTTTGAACATATTACATTAAGAGCCAAATTTACAACACATTTCTGCATCTAATTGACGGCAATCCCCACTTATCAACTGTGACCATACCTTTCAGTAAATATGGTAACTCATTTATGTTTCTCCATTCTGCATTTCCATCTCTTGCCCCTCTTCGAGCTAGCCAGTCTGCCACCGTGTTCCCCTCCCTGAAAATATGAGAATATTTGTAATCCATGTTCATTAGCAAATCTTGTACCTCCTCCCAATAGTCTTCCAAATACCAGATTCCACATTGATTTTTCCGCAGCCACGAAAGGACAACTCCGAATCCATTTCAATATCAACTGTTGTCAAATTTAACTGTCTGCAACGTTTAATCCCTTCTGATAATGCCCGTAGCTCTGCTTCGTTACTGTCCCCATGTCCTATGTTCAAAGAGAATGCCAACACAACATGCCTCTGCTCATCCCGAATCACCCCGCCAGCCCCTGAATTTCCTGGGTTGCCCAGACAGCTCCCATCTGTGTTTAGTTTAACTCTCCCATGTGAAGGACAAATCCTAGAACTCGTTGGTATTAAATCCAATGGGACTTTTGAAAAATATCTAGGATTACCTGTTATGGCGGGGAGAGGAAAGATTGCTGCCTTCCACTCCCTCATTAATAGGACTTGGGCTCGAGTAGCCAACTGGAAGACAAGTTACCTCTCAAATGCAGGCAAAGAAATACTTCTTAAAGTTTTACTCCAAGCTATTCCCACTTATGCTATGGGAATCTTCCTACTACCAACTTCCATCACTAACAAGCTGAACAAGCTTCTTAAGAAGTTTTGGTGGGGGTACAATGAAGATACGTCAAAAATCCAATGGGTTTCATGGGAACAACTCAGCTCTACAAAGGAGTCAGGGGGACTAGTGTTTAGGGACTTTCGAAGCTTCAATCTTGCTATGCTTGCAAAGCGAAGCTGGAGGATGTTACAAGACCCATCTTCACTGGTCACAAGGGTCGTCAAATTGAAGAATTTTGCTCGGGATGGACTTTTGGAGGCAAAATTGAGCTCAGGGCCTTCATATGCTTGGAGAAGTATTCGCACTGGGTTGACAAGTCTAAAAGAAGGTTTACTGTGGAGGGTTGGAGATGGCAAAAGCATCAATATCTGGCACGATAGGTGGATCCCAACTCTTCCTACTCACCAGATTTCATCCAATAGAGATACTGAGGTCTGGTGTAACTCAGTACATGACATAATAGATCCCAACTTGAAGCTATGGAGAGAGGACCTTATGCAGGAGATGTTTTCATATCAAGAAATCGAGGCCATCAAATCCATCCCTATTAGCTTAGGAGGAAGGGCATATAGAATAGTGTGGCAACCATCAACTAATGGCCAATATACAGTGAGAAGTAGATACCACTTCCTGAGAAGCTTGGAATCAAAGATAGAAGGGGAAGCATCAAGGAGTTCTAGTGACAAAGTAGTATGGAAGATGAGGGTTGCTCCTGCTGTAAAATTCTTTACTTGGAGAGCTTGCAGTGAAGCCCTTCCCACATTTGCAAACCTGAAGAGGAGGAAAGTGGTGGAAGACTCCCTCCAATCTGTAGACTTGAACTTGAGACATTAGGCCATGCTTTGTGGGAATGCTCAGTTGCCAGAATGTGTGGAGCCAGGGGTGCACCAAGATTCAGAAGATGTCCTACCATAGTTATCTCTTTTCCAATGCGTGGTCTACACTAATGAAGCACCTGGATCTCAGTGAGATGGAGGAAGTGGCAGTAACTATGAAAGGGATATGGGCTACAAGAAACAAAGTACTTCATGGCAAAGGGTTTAAACATCCTACCAATATAGCCCAAAATGCAAAGCATGAGGTGGCGTCCTTCCATGAGGCCAACAAGTCCTACCCAAATATTCATGTACAAAGCTCTCAGAAAATCCTCAAGTGGGTAAAGCCAGCTGAAGGTTGGTTTAAAGTAAATCGAGATGCTGCTATGAGAGTGGAAACAAGAAGATTGGGTTTGGGGGTCATCATTAGAGATCATAATGGTTGGGTCATAGGAGCACTCAAGGCTTCTCGAGGCATCACAAAGAATTCCTTTACTGCTGAAGCTCTGGGCTTGCTCTTGGCAGCAGTTTTTTGCAAGGAAATGGGAATGAAGCAAGTGGTCTTGGAAGGGGATTCAAAGCAAGTCATCGATCTACTACAAACAAAAGGGTCAAATTGGAGCACAAGGGGAATGATGATTGAAGATTCAAGGCAAATCCTGGATACATACTGTCAATGGACAGCTTCTCATGCTTATAGAGAAGCCAACATGGCTGCACATTACTTAGCAAAATCTGCATTTCAGTTTTCTGTAGACTTATATGATGTTGAAGAATGCCCTGTGTGCATTCAGTCAATTGTAGCTACAGAAATGCTTTAAGTATGTTTTAATGAGATCAGTTTCCAAAAAAGAAAAAAAAGATAATTTATATGGGTTGGCACAAATATATTATTTTCTAATCAAGATATTTATTTATTTGCCTTAATTGGATGGGTACAATCACAAGTCAATTTACACACTTTCAACCCACACCACAAGGCACGACTCTAAATTATCCAAGGGTGCCTACCAAATGTGTATAAACCTAGTTTACTTTTATAAAAAAATTTAATTTATCTCATCTCATCTAATTATTATAATTTTTTAAAATTCACAGAATAAATAAAATAAACAATTCAACCTTTTTAGATTCTAAAATAAAAATAATATTAAAAAATATATTTTAATAATATTTTATTCAATTTTCGTCTCATCTCACAAAAAATAAAATAAACAATTCAACTTTTTTAGATTCTAAAATAAAAATAATATTAAAAAATATATCATAACAATATTTTATTCAACTTTCGTCTCATCTCTTCTCATCTACAAAAAAATGTCTAAATATGCATACTAGTATAAATGAATTTTTTTATATTTTTAAGTATTTTTTAAACATCCTTAACCATTAAAAAAATAAAAAATATAAATTCACTAGTTACTTTCTTAATCATTAAAAAATAAATAAATAAAAATATATAAATAAATACATTTGAGGTTAATAGTGATACTACCATTTTCCATATATACTCCTTTATATTCATTCAATGCTCTATCTCTCTCTCTCTCTCTCTCTCTCTCTCTCTGTGGCAAGAGGAATGAACTTCCCTACAGTCCTCACAACCCTTTTCATTCTTTTGCTATTCCATCAAACTTGCAGTGTTAAGGATATTCATCTTCCTGTGGCAGGTTGTTCTCCTTCTTTGTGGCAGTATCCAAAACATAAGCTATCCATTTCGATTAATGGAGGATCCACCAAACTGTGGCAACCAAAGGTATTGTAAAGGACGTGTTTCACACCACCAACCACACGGATCACCTGCAACAAATAAGTCAGTAATAGTATAAGAGTAAATGGTTTCCCTGTGGACACTCTCATGCCTAAGTCAGTAATAGTATAAGAGTAAATGTATAAAGTAGCCAATAAATCAAGTGAAGAATTTGTTACCTCCTGTAGGCTATTTATAAAGGTTATTTTCTTGGAGTGATAGAGTCCAATTTGCCTTGTGAAGCCATTTCCTTTTAGGATTCTAAGTCTATCTCTTATTAGGAGTTTAAGTCATCATTAGGAGTCTGAGTCATCTTCCTCTTAGGAGTCTGAGTCCCCTCTTGACTTTATCTCTTAGCTAAATTGTGGGGGCACAAATATCCCTTCCAGTTACCATGCTAATTTTCTTTGTGTTGGCACATGGGAAATTAAATACTTTGCATTCTCTGTACCTGCCTTTTACCCCACTGGCTCGTGGGCACCTGCTTGCTTTTGTTTTCCTCTACCCCGCCAAGGACCCATGCTAGTTAGTGCATGTGAGTGTCTTCACTTCCTTTTGGTTAGCTAATAGTTGGCTGCATCGTGAACGAGGCTTGATCTTTGGTGGCTCGACCTTTTGGTTGTCTTGGGAATCTTTAAGTCAATCTTGATGGAGGTAACCTGCAGAAAAGCAAATCTGGTAGCTGTGCTTGGTGATCATTTTTGGTTTTCAGTGGCCTTATAGGATTTCGCCTAGTGTTGTGATTTTTTGTTCGCGTTTTTCCGTTTTGATGAGGATGTAAGAGTTTGTGTATTTTTGTGAATGTTTGCCTGAGAGATTGTTTATTGTCAGTGAAGAGTGATTGTTTTTGTTTATTGGTTTTTGGTGTGTATTTTTGTGATCTTTTTTGCTTTTGTTGGTAGTAGTGGATGTCTTGCCCCTTTGTGTAAATTGTTGTTTTGTTCTTGTTTTGTTGTTGGTGTTTACTGGTAGTAACCCGCGCTTAAGTGGTCAGGGAGCCCGTTGACTCCCTGAATTGACATTAGGCGGTTGTTGAGCCCGTTGATTCGTTCCTGAAAGAAACCTACGCGAGGCGGTTGTGGAGCTCGATGGCTCATTTAAGAAGGTAACTCACTGGCAGTGATTGTGGCGTGAGCGTAAACACTCAGCGATTGCTAGTGAAGTTCAGTACGAGGGTCGTGGGGTCTACTGACCTCCATGCCCTTTCTGGTTGCACCGCGAGTATGTAACTTGACTTTCAGTGACTAACTTTGGATAGGGTCGTGTGGTCACATTCGATGGCGAACTTTGGAAATCGGGTAGTGTGGTCTTTTGACCTCCACGCTCGTTCGATGGCGATCTTCGGAGAGGGTCGTGTGGTCTTCTGACCTCCATGCCCATTCGTTGGCAATCTTCGAAGAGGGTTGTATGGTCTTCTGACCTCCACGCCCATTCAAAGGCAATCTCTGGAGAAGGTCTTGTGGTCTTCTAACCACCACGCCCATTCGTTTTGGTGAATTTTGGAAAGGGCCGTGTGGTCTTCTGACCTCCACACCTTTTAGTTTGCACCATGTCCTGAGAAGTTCTCACAAAAAACAAAATAGGTAAGTGTAATACAATTTACAAGTTTGGGATTTGCAAACCTAAGCCATCCTGCTAATGTGTGGTGAAGGCTGGTGATACATGGACAATGCCCATGGGTAGCCATGCCTTGGCACGGGTAATGACAGAACCACATATTCTTTCTACGGAGACCTTGATCTGGTTGCATGGTGACAGTGTCGATTTTACTACTCGCCAAGAGGCATTGGTCTGGTTACTCGCCTAAAGCATTGGTCTTGATTACTCGCGGAGAGGCACGGGACTTGTTACTCGCTGAAGGGTGCAGGTCTTCTTTCCTGCAAAGTGGCGCAGGTCTTGTTGCCCGCCAAGGGGTGTTGCCCGTCATTAATCTAGTTAGCAACCGGGAGATATTATTTGCACTTGTGTGACTCTGGTGAAGTGTTGCTCGCCATGAGGGTGGTGAGATGCACTACAGTTGTGTTGGTCAAGGCGTTGCAATGGAGTTATGGTTTCAATCTATTGGGTGCAGCGGATTTTTTGAAAGTTCGTGGGTACAGGGTTCTAATCTGCAATAGTTGCCAACATTATGCGTCCCATGCACATTGCAGGTCTTACGTGGGACATGCTTGTACGTGTATTTTGGCCAGTAGGGCATGCATGTAAGCGTAGTATGAGTCATGTATCTGCTCTATGCCTCTCATGTTTTCCCATTATTTCACACATGTTAGTAAAACAAATACAAAAGGGAAAAAAGTAGAAAAACTTATCTAAACTTTCGTCGATGATCCAGTGAGTCGGAGAATATCTTTCTCCCTATTATGGTGTGAGGTTTCCATGCAAATTTGTGATGAGGCGCACTGACAAACTCCATGGCAAATAAACTCAGTGGGCGGCTACTTCGTTCTGAGCTGCACCTCATTGGTCGCTGCAACTTGCAACTTGCCTGAGTGGTTTGGCGACTAGACCTTCACGGCGAGTTGTAGTTGAGCGAACTGGCCGTGGTGCTACTGGTGAGAACTGCAAAGGGCTTTGGTGAGTGGCACCGTGAGGTGTATGGACCTCCTTGCCGCCGAAATAAATGTCCGGCGAAGCAGGTGGTGGTTGAGCTGGTGGCAGTTTTGCCGGTGCACTGACATCGGGGTTTTGTGGATCTTTGGCAGCATCTGTCCTCTATCTGCGCTGTGCGCAGTGTGAACTGCTTCAGTGGTCAAGGGCCACCTCTCCAGCAACAGTGAGCTCCGACGGTGCTGGCGGCAGCTCCTGGTGGCGCCCGGTGCATGCATGCCTGGCCTCTTATCTTTGGTAGCGTTCATGATGTGGTCGACGGCTACTTATGGGGTGACGCGGCGGGCAGAGCAATCGGGAAGAGGGCCAATGTGGTGGTGACAGAAGTCACCGGTGTGGCGGTTGATGGTTGGCTCGCTAGTCAGCGAGTTTTCGGCGGGTGGCTCTACCTGCCGTATTGATCCATGCCTCCATCTGTTGGCTTCGACAGTGCTACCGTGCAGGAAGCATCTCTCTGGTGACACAAAAATCGGTGGTCTTAGTCATGGCCATCGGTGGTCTTAGTCATGGCCATCGGTGGTCTCGAAAGTCCCTGGGCGGCTGATGGGTGATTTCCCGCATGCTCCTAGGCTCCTGTGGGGAGACCACCGTCGGCTAATTCTTGGTGGTTGGGGTTGCTTGTGCTGCCCAAGAAGGGTTGAGGCAGTGGATGGCGAGGTGGTAGGGCGTGGTGCCCTGCCGACTTGCCCTTAACCGTGGCATTTATTTAAAGTTTTTTCTTCAAATTTTCTTATATATCCTTTGTATTGTTATCTAATGCTAACAAATAACATGAACCATAATGACTTGACACTGCCTAGCTTGATTAACAGCCCGACTAATACCTCTAAATCTAATTCAACACAACCCAACTTGATTAAATTTCCTCATGATTCAAGTTACTAGAAGAGAATAGAGCTGAGGAAAAATCCTAAAATCTAGCTTTGCTCCGGCTTCGACAAAAAAGTGTCGTAGTCAGTTTTGTTATTTTTAACTTTTCAGTCGCAGTCAGAGGTGTGACTGGACCGACTCCAAGTTTGATTCAATCTGACATCAACTTTATGCTCTAACTTTGACTCCAACTTTGCCCTCCGACTCTGAATCCAACTTCGATATTGTATATATATTATAAGAATATGTATTTATCTATATATTTATCATATATAGTAGTATAACTATACAGTTATATAACTAGAATTTATATAGTTAAAATTAATAATATAGTAGTTGAGCTAATTATTATAAAATAATATACTTATATTATAATATAATTAGACAAATGATAGTTTAGTATATGTAAACATCATAGTATTACTACCATACATAATCAAGTATAGAAATAATTTAGATACTAGTATTTAAAGAAGTCTAGTATAACAAGTTAATAATACATATACTAATTTATTAAAGTATAATAACATGTAGTTATACGGGAAAATAAATATTTAAGAAAACTAGAAAAGTGGTGGTCCTTCTTTCACCAAGTGGAAGTGAGTTTTTTCTCTCTAGCTTTCATAGGAAACTTAGAGTTTTTTCTTTCAGGCTCTAGGCTGTGAAGGTGTGAGTGATGGATAGTGACATAGCGAGGATGTGTGAGAGTTTCAAACTAATTGATGAAGAACAACAGGAGGTTGTGGTTAGTGAGGAAGAGATTCTGTTATCGGCTGAAAAAAGTAAGAAATGTTTCATGGCTTGTGTAGTGGCTGATAAGGAGATCAACAGAGGTTCCTTCAAATCAACATTGTCCAGAGTTTGGCAAATAGAGGGAAAGGCAACGTTCAATGACATAGGAAGGAATCAGTTTTTGATTGAACTCAAGGATGTGACAAGAAAAGGATCATGCATGGTCGTCCATGGTCATCCTATGTAGGGGAAGTCTCACCAAAAACCATGCAGTTTATGTTTGAGCCATTTTGGATCCAATGTCATGATGTTCCTTTTGCGGGAATGAACTATGGCACAGGGGAAAGACTTGGCAAGACAATAGGAGAGGTTCTGAAGGTGGACCTACATGGGAATGGTTCCCGTTGGGGGAAGTATGTAAGTGTCAGAGTCTTGATTAACCTTACTAAACCTTTAGCCAGAGGAAGGTTTATTTCTCTCGAGGACTCGAACATTGGATTCCATTCAAGTTTGAAAGGTTGCCTAACATTTTTTATCGTTGTGGGGTGATTAAACATAAGTCTGGAAGTTGTGAGAAAGAAGAGGTGGACTTGCATTTAGTGGAGCAAAATTCCTACCAGTATGGTGCTTGGTTAAGGGCTAGTGGTAAACAACCATTTTCCTATGGTGGACAAGACAGAAAAGGTGAATTCTATGGAGGATCATCAGAGGATGGTCGGAAAAAGGCCACTGGGGAGATTCTCAAGGAAGATGTCCAACAAGGTAAGAGGGTCCAGAAGGAGGTTTTCTTAGAGGAACATCGGGAAAATCCCATAATTGGTGGGACTGACCAACGGTGTATGGCCAGCTTTGGAAACAATTTGAATAATTACTATATAAGGGAAGTTGACCTGCCTAAAGGGGGAGAGGGTGCAGGAAAGGAAGGCCTTGAATCATTCTCTCGGTTAGACAGGATTGATACTAATCAAATCTTAACAGTAAGGGAAGGCAATTATCAAGGCAAGATGGTAGGAATTTTGCATGATGAGGAAAGGGTGGAAGTAGGCCCACAGGGGCAGATTACATCAAGCTTTCATGTGCAGGTCAGTTCTGACCCCTTTAATGTGCTTAATAGTAACAAAGTTCCTAAAAGTCAAACCAAATTGTCTAGCTAGAAGAGGAAGGCACGAGTTGGTCCAAGTATGGAGGAGAGCATGCCACTTGGAGACTGTGTGATGTTGGAACATAATCCTATGACTAGAAAAAGGAGAAAGCAATTAGTAGCAGGGGAAAAAGGGCCAAAAATAGGTAAGTGTCTTCAAGATGTTACTGAGGAGGATATGTTATTGGCAGAGGCTATTGACCAGTCCTACCAGTCCCCATGAATCTCCTATGTTGGATCTGTCGAGGGATTGGAAACCCTCGAACAGTTCGTGAGCTTCACTTAGTGGTGAAGGATAAGGGCCCAGAAGTTATTTTTCTTTCTGAAACAAAGTGCAAAAGAGATAAGGTTGAGAAGATAAGTAATTGTTTGGGGTTTGCATTCAGTTTTGTGGTGGATTGTAAGGGTAAAAGTGGTGGACTGGTTATGATTTGGAGTCTGGATGTGAAGGCTGAACTATTCTCTTAATCTAGACATCATATCTCATTAATTATGTATAATGAAATAGATGGAGGACAATCGCAGTTAACTGGTTTTTATGGTGATCCTGCAGTGGAGAAGAGAAATGACAGTTGGCAACTTCTGAGATTACTCAAGCTTGCTAATCAGTGTCCTTGGTTGTACATGGGTGATTTTTAGGAGCACTTGAATAATGATGAGAAGGTGGGTGCTGCTGATAGACCTTTTCATCAAATGGAAAGGTTTAAAGAGGCTCTTGATGATTGTGAGCTTAGTGATTTGGGGCTTAAAGGTTTGAGATTTACCTGGAGCAATAATAGGGAGGGAAGGTTTCATTAAAGAGAGGCTTGCAAGAGTTTTTGGGCACAGTTCCTAACCTATGCTATTTGAGAACAGCTTGATACAAGTTTTGCCAATTGTTAGTTCAGACCATGCTCCTTTGTTTGTGCACTGGCTTTAATAATGAAGAGGAGTTTGCTAAACACAAGAACCTATTCAGATATGAAGATGTCTGGTCAAAGAAGCAGGAATTTAGAGATATTATTCAAAGGGTTTAGAGGTCCTCTTGGGGTATACATAGCAAAATGGCAAATGTCAAGCAGATCTTGGCTGGCTGTAGGAATCAGCTCAGAGTTTGGGCTAAAGTATCAAATGTGGATCACAAAAAAAGGTTGAACAGAAAAGAGAGATGATTCAGCAGTTGCAAGACATGAATCCAAGTGATCTTACTAGTTCTATTAAAGCTTTAGAGCAAGAGGTGGATGGTCTTTTGAAGGATGATGAGTTAAAATGGAGGCAGAGGGCCAAGCAAAACTGGCTCAACATCTTCTTAGCATCTTGAATTATGCTCCCATAGATCGGATAGTCTGTGTTTTCTTCATTGATAGCTTTCAAAATGTTCTGTGCATAACCCTAAAAAACTACTTTAAGAAAACCAAGATCCCAACACAGCTTCATGTCTTTCCAAAGTGCCATACATTTTGCTGTTGCTGGGTGTTGCGCATGCTTCTTTTGATCACAGCAAGCTGTTAATGCTTCCCCCATTTCATCCCTTATGGCTACCCCAATTCCCATTTCTTCTATTTTTGATCTATGGCTGCATCCCAATTTACCTTCACCTGACCTCTATTTGGTTTCTTCCATCTCATTTGCCTCCCAATAGTGCTGCTATGACAGTTCTTCTCTACTGTTGTTTGAGCCAATTTAAACTCTCTTATTTGTTTCCTTGTTGCACTGATAACCTGGCCAGGAGATATGAATTTATTTTCAAATACAAACTGATTTCATCTTAACCAAATATTCCTCATTATCATAGCCACCTCTTCCATTTCTCTTTAGACAATTTCTGCATTAGCTTCTCTTCCAGCAAATTAACTTCACAAGTGCTCCACTTTTGAATTTTAGAACTAGCCTCAAACCAAACATCATTAGTAGCAGCACACTGCCACAAAACATGTATGACAGACTCCTTTTGCTCCTTACAGATTGGGCATAGATCACTTTCTACAAGTTTCTTAGTCATCAAATTACATCTTGTTGCCAGAAAATTGTTCCCAGCTCTCCATAAAAATAGTTTAACTTTTCCTGCTACATCCAACTCCCATATCATAACCCACCTTTGGTGAGCTACATCCTCATTTGATGTTTCCCTTTAATTCTTCTCTTCCTCTCCAATTCAAGATAATAAGCACTTCTCACTGTGAATTCACTTTTCTGAGAAGGACCCCAAACCATTCTGTCATCACAGTCCAACTTACTCAAGGGTAAGCTAAGAATCTGATCCACCTCATCCCGACCGAAGATATCTCTGATTAAATCTTCATTCCATTCCCTATCCTCCTGCACAATCAGTTCCTCAACCTTAGCCTCATCATGCAACCTCGAAACTAGGGCTAAACTCTAAAAGAAGAAGGAGTTGTTAGCCATTTGTCCCTCGATATTCTAATTCTTCTTCCATTTCCAACCCTCCACCTCAACCCTTCCGTAATTAAATCAGAAGCCTGCCAAAGACTTTTCCATATTAAAGAAGGTCTACTGCCCAGTTTTGCACACAAAAATGAAGAATCTCTGAAATATTTCTGCTTGTATATTTGGGCCATAAGACTAGAAGGGTTATTCAGAAATCTCCATCCCTGCTTTGCAAGCAATGCTAAGTTGAAACACTTCACATTCCTAAACCCAAGGCCACCCACTATTTTTGTTGCCCTAGTTTATCCCAGCTGCTCCAATGCACCCCTTTGCTGGTATTCTGATTACACCACCAGAATTTAGCAAACATGCTATTAAGTTCATAACAAAGTCTTTTTGGAAGTAAAAAGACACTCATGGTATAGGTTGGGACTGCTTGAAGGACAACCTTAATGAGCACTTCCTTTCCTGCAATAGACAGAAAAGAGTTTTTCCAATTTGTGATTTTCCTCCATACCCTCTCCTTTGTACCTTTGAAAGTTTGATATTTAGACCTTCCAACAACTGGAGGCAGCCCCAAGTACTTCTCATAGGTCCTTTCCATCACTAACCCACCAGCTTCTCTAATCAGAATCTTATCAAGCAAGCTAGTGTTTGAGCTAAAATAAATTGCAGACTTTTCTTTGTTTAGAAATTGGCCAGAGGCTAGCTCATACACCTGCAACATAGCTTGAATCTTCTGTCATTCCTCTACTTTAGCCTTCCCAAATAACATACAATCATCTGTAAAAAGTAGATGATTTACTCTACAACCCCCCCGTGCCACATTAACCCCCCTTGTATCCCCTTGCAAATCAGAGAAATTAGAATAGTAGACAAGCCTTCTGCACAAAGGATAAATCCTCTAGAAGGATAGAATGTAGGACCAGGTTGGCCATTCACCAAAACTAAGTAAGAAACAGACTGTACACACCTAATGATTAGTTGAATCCACCTAGCACAGAATCCCATTTTTGGCATGACAGTTTCAAGAAACTACCACTCTATTCTGTCATAAGCCTTTGACATGTCTAGTTTAATAGCCATGGAACCCTCCTTTCCTTTTTTTTTTTTTTTCTAGCCTTCATAGAGTGCAAAAGTTCATATGCTACCATTATCTTATCAGTAATCAATCTCCTCGGAATAAAAGCACTTTGATTGGGAGATATGATGAGGTCCAGAATTTTCTTCATTCTATTTACCAACACTATAGACATAATTTTATAAGCCACATAACATAAGCTAATGAACCTATACTCACTGCCTTTACTAGGGCTCTTAACTTTAGGAATGAGAGCTATTAAAGTATGGTTTAAAGAGGAATCAAAAGGATTACCATTCAGCCAACAGAGCACAACAGTGCTAACTGCATCTCCAATTATGTGCTAATGCTTTTGATAAAAGCATGTTCAAAATCCATCTGGTCCAGGGGACTTTATAGAAGCCATTTGGTTGATAGCTTCTTCAATCTCTACTCTAGTAAAAGCCTTTTCCAGCCCATCATTCATTTGAGCAGTAACCGTTTGTTGCCTTCTGTCCCCACCACACGTTGCACCCTTACTCCTTTCCCACTCACCAATTTTGTTAGAATCTGCAGTGGACCCCACCCTTCATCTATATTTTTCCCTAGAGAGAAAAAGGAGAGAAGACTTTGTTGCCTTTGAAGATTTATCGTTTTAATATTTAGGAAATGAAATTCTATGCATGCTAAGGTATGGTTTGGCATTAAACTTGAGGCTAATGGGTTGCTTTGTGTTTTGATGCAATTTTTGCAATGTGTTCCTAAGTTTAATGCTTAGATCAAGTTTAGAGCTTGAATATGATGTATATAATGTTATTTCTTGATGGTCTACGTCATGAAAAATTCAGATCTAGTGGTTTGAACTAAAACCAAAGCATGTGGTACTTAGTTTTGAAGATAATGTTCAAACCGATTGTGGTGGATGATGTTTTGTGATTTTTGTGGTCATTAATTTATTTGTACAAGCATGATAGTTCTTAGGATTGATTTATATGCATGTTGATTTGAAAAGTATGCTTATGAACTTTTGGAGTTCTTGGAGTTGATTTAAAGAGTGTTAGATCAAGAACATCAAAGGTTGTTCTTTGTGGTCAAAACTTGATGTATTGGCATATTTCTTGATGTAAGAAATTGTGATTTTTATGATAGATGTATTTTTAATGTCTTATCATGATATTAAAGCATATGATGTGACTTTTGTATGTTAGGTAATTCAGTTTTAGCATGAAAGTTGAGGTTTGAAAGAATTGTAACAAAAATAAAAGATTTTAGCATTGGTGTACATATGGTGAAAGAATTACAAGAACTATGCTTAGTACTTGTAATTATGTTGTGTTTTAACTTCTCTAAGTTGATGGTCTGATTTATGACAAGATTTACATGAGGAATGTAAATTTTGATGAGCTTTGGAGTTAAGATGCAAAATCCTTAAGTTAGGGGTAAAATGGTAATTTCCTCACATGTAGAAATAACACTATTTTACGTCACGCTACAGTCACTGTAAGTTGGTCTCTAACTTACTTTCAATATTTTTGTGTATGTATGGTGGTAAGAAACCATCATTCATGTTGTTATGATTATATACACACTCTGTTATGCCATGCCATGATGTTATTACTATTGCATACTTATCTATCAGACATTACGTCATGTCATGCAATGATTTTCTGTTGCACAATTTTTCATGTCACATGCATTGTTTATCTGTAACATGTTATGCCATGTCAATTAGTCACACGTACATGTCACGTGCATATCATCTGTCATTTCATTTCACATCACGTCTATCCCATGCATATAGTTCTCACGAAAAAATAGCATTTACTTAGTTAGTCATGCATGGGATACTCGTGGCAATTGATTGTTCACTATGATTGTCCTAGTATCTCCATTAATAGTTCACGAAAGGTACTTCTAGCATAATCATTTTAATTGTTAGAGTACATCTACTAAAATGCTCATGGTGTAATCATTCTGATTGTCAAAGTATTTTCATTAAAACTATTACTAGGTACTCTTGGCGTAATCATTCTAATTATTAGGGTATCTCATTTAAAATATTCATGGTATAATCATTATGATCGTCTGAGTATCTCTGATGGAATACGTTGGGCGTAATCATTATGATTGTTCACTTATTCCTAATGAAACTGCTGGCAAAATCATTTTGACTATCAGATTTCATATTTAGTTCACATCAAGTTTAGTTCATATCAAGTATTCTCAGTTCACGATCAATTCATTTCACGTTCATGTCCGTTCCAATTCATGTTAAGTTCAGTTCATATACGATCAAGTCAGTTCATGTAAAGTTTAGTTCAATCAAGTCAGGTCACGTCCATGTTTAGTTACATATTTTTCAGTCAAGCCCTGTTATGTTCAATTAACCAGTCCAGTAATTGAACAAGATTCCAAGTTGATGTTCAGTTTCAAGTTATGTTTCATGTTTAGTTATGCTATGCCAAAGGAATTTTGAATAAGAATATTTTTTGGATTTTTCTCTGATAGTTTTGATAGCATGTTCTGACTCTGCATTTTGAAAATAAAAAGTGTTTGGTTCTGCATTCTGAAATCTGTAAATGCTCATGTTTGCATACTAGTATATGTTCTCTGCTTACTGAATTGTTGATAACTCACCCCTTATCTCCAAACATTTTTCAAATAATCTTGATGGTTTTGCTGGAGAGCAAGAGTAGGCAGTGTTAGAGAGGTTTAATGTTCGTAAAGGAATAAGAATCCGAGGGTACAAGTACTTATTTGAGAGTCATAGTTAGTAAATTGATTATTTTCAGTTATTTTGATATGATGAGTTAAGGATATTTTTTAGTCTTTTGGGAGTTTTTAATTTATTTTATTGAGCATTTCTTTGTTTTCCCTATGAAGGAACATGGATATTTGGGTTGAGCAAATGAATTAATATTTTTATGAAATTTTCTGGATTTTATAGTTGTGATATTGAAGTTGATATTAAGTAATAAGAGCTACACTCTCCATACCTCCGGGAACAGGGCGTTACATTCATGCAAGGTGCATTACATCTTTATTTGTCATGAACAGGGCAAGCAATCTTGTGTTGCATGTCCTAACGTTTCAAGTTTCATCAAATCCCAAGCAGAATATGGGGCGTCACATATGTACATTAAGTTGTGTACATGATTTGACATTTGCTTTGTAATTGGACCAGGTAGTCATTATCATAGTAACCCAAGACCAATTCATTGGCAAAGAGTTAAGAGGATTTATTGATACTTTAGTGGGACAACATATCTCATTCTTTGTTGTCAAGGTGGAGACATGATATTGAAGGTTTATAGCGATGCTAATTGGGCTAATAATAAAGATGAGTGTAAACCCATGGTTGGTTAGGTATTTATGCTTAGAGGGGTAGCTGTGTCTTGGTGTAACAAGAAAGAACAATGCATTGCTTTGTACATGATGGATATAGAGAACATTACTTATTCAGTAGTTGTACAAGAATCTATTTGGTTGATGAGATTTTTGAGCACTTGAAGGTTACGATTCTTTCTGATGAAGCCGTTAAAAATACATTGATTGTTTGGCAGCTTTGGCATGTGCCAAGGATCCCAAATACTATGGCAAAATGGAAAAAGTTAATATCCGATTTCACTACATTCGAGATGTTGCATGAGGTGATGTGATCCTATAACATATCTCTACAATTAAGGTAATAAATGATCCTCTTACTAAAGCCACTAGTAGAAATTCTTTTCAAACTCATGTTAAGAGTTTGGGACTTTATTAGATTTGATATATGTTGTATTAAGGATACCTTATTGATTTTATTATGCATTGTACACTGCGAGTATCTATTGTATCAATTGTAGCGGTGAGTTATTGTTTTTATCTCAATTTATAACTTGACTTATACTAAGTAAAAAATCACACATTATAAAGATTTTACCAAGTAAAGATTAGTCCACTCACATGGATGATTACGTTGGCATTGGATTGGGAGCAAGATAAAACAAATAGATAACTTTGGCACCTGGAAAGCAAGCAAGTATGCATCTTGATGCTCTAGAAGCATTCAGTATAAATTTAAAGAATGTCGTCTTAGTTTGGCTAAAATAAGTCTTACAAGAGTCGTGCATCAAGTATTTGCACAACTTCATGAAACCTGATTAAAGTGGAATTTGAGCTATTAAGCACACGCTAGATGAGTGACTATGCTAAGAAACTCAATTTAGAGCACATTTATGGAAACCAGACTAAAATTCCTACGACGTTTGAATGTGACAAGCCCAATTGAGTAGGTGTTCCACCTTAACATACATTTTATAATATATGTGCTATAGACGACCTTATTAATGAGTGAGTGTATGGGTCCCTACTTCGTCACTATGTGAGCCTCAGGCCACATTTGGATGTTGAACTGAGTTGAGTTGAGTCGAGTTTTTTTATGAATAGTAGTGAGTTGAGATGATGGCATAAGTTTTGTGGGGTCCACTTAAGATGAGTTTAAATGTGTTTGGATGTTAAGATGAGTTTAGATATATTTATGGGAAGATATAAAATATATGGGTCCCACTATCACTGTTCACCTGACATATTATGTTACAGTCGGCGCAGACTGTAAACAAAAACTTGTAAAAAAAATGAAAGCCAACATAGATGCTTCCTGACCACTTGTTTTATACGTATATCTTTTTTAATTATAACTTTTTTTATTTAAAAATGAGACAAAATGTACAATGAGAATAGTAAAATGTCTCTTTCAAATCCTTTGAATCAGGTTTGTCAGTTGTGGGCCCACATATGAGTTTAAAATTGGAGTGCATTCAGTCTGCATAAAACGTTTGATTGGATGTTGAGGGCAGTTGAAAATAAACCAAGCTCAGATGATTTCATCAGTCATACGAAGCCTTAATGGACCAATATATTATCTATTCCTATGCTTTTAAATCTTGAGCTACGTTATGAGATGAAAGTTTGATCTTGCTACTTTAGCATGTTATCTCACAATCAAGAATAATGCAGTCGCATAGAACATGTCTAGGAGAATGATCAAGGCTAATTAAATTATCATTAGTGGCTAAGAAGGATTATTCGGGTCTTACATATTATTTTATGACTCATAGACCACGTGATTTCGTTTCTACTCTATATAATCATGAGTATCATATACTATAAGGTCAAGAATTACTTTCAGTTATAAACTCATGATGGATTAAGGATCCTTAACCTTGTGGGATCAAATAGTCTGGGCATGGACAAGATGTTATTAGGGATGTACTGTGTTAGTAAGATGGTGACTTAATATATTTCTCCTACCACTTGCCTTCTCGCCGAGTCTCATGTTTCATTTTCTGTATGTGGGATTATTGGTTTAGAGATTAGGATGAATTGTTAATAGACATGGCACTCATTGTGGAAAAGTAGGAGACGTTGGTAAATAGGTAAAATCAAGACCCATGTAGTGTCAACATGTCAGGGGGAAGTTACAAGCAGTTAATTAACTCTCTACCTCTAGCAATTTGTCAACTTTTAGGGAAGTGATTTAATCACCCTTAAAAGGAGACTCTTAGAACAATGAGTCTTACATACATTAGTGTGTGCCAAAAGTAAGTGAAAGTACAAATAAAGACCTCTTATTTCTCTACAAAATTCTAAAGCAACCATCTTAAACTCTTGATCTTGTAGTGTAGGAGCATTTTGGGAGACTTGTAGCCTCCCCAATGATGTAGAGGTCCAATCACAATAATTTGATGTGAACTGTATGACAAGCAAAAATCCAGATTGGTAGGAATTGCACTCCACTTGACGTAATTCGGATTATTAACTAATTTGAAAACTGCACAGAAAGATTATCATAACAAAATTGACTAATGTTAAGCAAATTAGCTTTATGGCCACTAACAAATAAAACATTATTAAGAATAGGTAGTCCAAGTATTTCAATACTCGATTTCCCTTCAACAATGGACTTGCAACCATTTCCAAAGGTCACGGTGCCTCCACGAGTCGATTCAATCTTCTTGAATATAATCTTTTCACAAGACATATGTCTTGAGCATGTTCTATCTAGGTACCAAAGGCAATTGTCTATCGATTTAAGGGCTGCGTGAGCAACTAGATATACGGCATCCTCTTTAACAACTCATTTTCCTTTGAGTTTTGACCCCTTTTTTTTATCAACACCACTTTGTATAATCTTTTCTTTGTTGTGAAGCCAAGATTCTGCTACTTCACCAGGCTTGAGACTTTTCCAGAACTCGCCTTATCGGTCTCATCCTTGACCAACACGCACCCTTGCCTATAACTCACCTTTTGCTGTGGACTATCCTTTTCCAAAACTATCTAGATTTTAGATGAGATCCAGTAATTGGTTAGAGTGGGGTGGATGGGAATGCTTCAGATTAAACAACTAGAAGCGGCCCATTTGGTATGTTGCGTGTAGTAAAGTTCGCACTTTTGTCAGTTTTAATAGCTTTTCAAGCACTAGTTTCATTGACGATTTTCTTGATGTCAATAATTACCAGGCTTACCAATCATTAGAAAGGGAGGATATTGCCATTTTTACCCTTTTTCTCTCTAGCGAATAGGTTTTGCTGGTCTGCCACACGGCCTGGTCTTTACGTGAGGCTGGATGGCAGCCGTAGAGGGTGGCACCGGTTGGCCCTCCTTCGCCGACTTGGTGGCTGCCATCCCTCAGCCCATCCCTGAGATGGTGCTTGCGCCTAGACTTCCAAAGATGGTTGAAGGTGAGGTATATTTCCAGTTTTCCCAGGAGGAAATCGCAAGGTCAGCAGAGCCATTCCGCTACTCGGTTGTGTTAAAGTTTCTGAAGCAACGCCCTTCCTTGGATGCCGTGTGTGTGTTCATTCACAGCCGGTGGGGGCTTTCATCCATACCGGTGTTTTCTTCCATGCGGCGTCCTCGCAATGTTTTTGTACAGATGGCTAATGAAGCCGATTTTACGAAAGCCTTATCGCGAGATGTTTGTGAGATCAATGGAATTTTCTATCAGGCCTTTCGATGGACTCCGGAATTTAACTAGGATGAAGAGCCCTCGAGGGTACCAGTGTGGATTTCTCTACCGGGTCACCCTCCAAATTTTTATCTAGAAGCTTTCCTGAATATCCTTATGGCGCCAATTGGAAAGTTCATTCGACGTGATAATCCGACTCGTTGTGCTACGAGAATAGATAGAGCACGATTATGTGTGGAAGTTGATGTGGCAAAACCTCCGCTGGCCCACTTCTGGATTGGGGCTCTGGGGCTACCATCTAGTCAAAAGCAAGAAGTGGTGTACGAAACGCTCCCAGCATATTGCTCTACGTGTAGAACTGGCAAAGCTGGGCAGAATGGGAATGGACGGAAAGGGAAGAAAGGCAATCACAAGAATGGGCAACCTGTAGTTGTCAATGGGGAAGAGCCAATTGTAAATGAAAATGCAAAAAATTTTTCGCCTGTTGTTGGTGTGGAAAATCCTACGATGAATGGTAAGGAAACCGAGGGGGCATTGGAGGATTTGGTGCTGGTTACGTCGGAATTAAATCCTCCTACGATGGGTGATGTTCTAGTACCTGCGATAGAAGACCCAACGGTGCTAGTGGAACCGGTGGTCATACTTGAGAATGAAAATCCATTGGTGCTTGATCATGTGGGTGGCGTGATGACAGAAACAGAGGGCACGAAGGATTTGGGAATATAATGCTCCTGAATGTGCTGGGAATGCTACTGGTGTTTTTCAGGGGCTGCTCGATTGATTAAGAATGTCGAATTGTTTGAGGTTCCGATGGCAAGTTGGGGTTGTGGAGACATCTGAGGTGCAGACAAAGACAATGGTGGCAGAAGAAACTAGGAGAAGAGATGCTTGTGCTAGAAAATATAGTTTCGGAGCCGGAGCAAGAAATTCAATCAGAGGTATTCCTACAGGAGAAGGAATATCTTACGGAGTCCGAGGCCAATGCAGGTAAGAAAAAATACAAGAAAAGATGTTTGTTAAAATGCGAAGCTCTTCCCGGGTTCATGCCCGAGTTTCTAACCTTGCTCAATGATTGATTCCATTTTTGTATGGAATATTAGAGGGGTTGGGACCTCTCAGAGCAGATTAAAGAAGTTGATTGGAAAATTGAAGCCGAAAATTGTTGCTCTTTTAGAGCCTTTTCAAAATTTAGAGGGTGCTCATCAATTGGCAAGACGGTTGAATTTTGATAATTTTATTTCTAATGAGGTTGCAGGGGGCAAAATTTGGATTTTCTGGAATAATACTTATGAGGTGCAATTTGTTTGGATGGGTATGCAATTTATTTCTATTATGCTTGGTGAAGGACACTTGAAGTTTTTGCTTACAGTAATCTATGCCAAATGTACCTTGGCAGAGAGACGTTTCCTTTGGGACGATCTCAACATTAATAATTTGGGGTCGAATCCTTGTGTCTTTATGGGTGATTTTAACATTATATAGAATGATTTAGGAAGGAGGAGAGGTAGGCCTCAACCTAGTAGGGTTTATGGAGGATTTTAATAATTGGATCCATCAAGGGGGTCTTATGGAAATGACTACAAAAAGGGAGTGCTCTTTCTTGGTGTAATGGGCAATCGGGGCTTGCTCGTTCTTGGGCGCGGCTTGATCGTGCTCTCAAGGATAGTTCTTTTCTTGCTTTGTTTCCTAATGCTATTTGTTCATATTTGTCGCATTCCACTTCAGATCATGCTTCCATGTACATTGAATTCAAGAAAGATCCTTTCTCTTATGGCCCGGTTCCGTTCAGTTTCCAGCAGATGTGGGTGGATCACCATGATTTTTTGGACTATGTTCTGACAGCCTGGGATGTTTGGGTGGATGGGTCAGCTACTCAGATTTTGACTAGAAAATTAAAGCAGACAAAGGTGGCGCTTCGAGAATGGAATAAAAGGGTCTTTGGTCATACTTTAGGTCGTATTGAGGCTCTTGAAAAACAGGTTGAGGAGATTGAGCAACAACTTCAATTAAATTAGGAGGATAACTTGGAGAGGCAACTACATGAGGTAGTTTCGGATCTGGCTAGTTGGAAGGGACGGGAAGAATTGAGATTGGCACAAATGGCCAAGTTAAAATGGCAGGTGGATGGCTATTAGAATACCAAGTTTTTCCATGCTTGCCTTGCCAATAAAAGAAGAAAAAGAGTGCTGGAAATGCGGTCGAATACTGTGATTTATGAGACACGGGAAAGTATTCACCAAGGGGCAATAGAATTTTTATCTTCTTTCCTTCAAGGGGATCCACCGGTAAAGCAGCCTAGCCTGGAAGAGTACATTGCACCAATCATTTTAGAGGAGAAAAATGCCTCTCTCACTCGTTTCCCTACTCTTGAGGAAGTTTTTAAGGCTTTGTCTTCCATTCCGTCTCAGAGTGCACCGGGTCCCGACTGATTTGGTTCGGGTTTCTATAAAACATGCTAGGAGGTGGTTAAAGCTGATGCGTGGAAAGCAGTTTTGTAATTCTTTATGTCCAAACACCTTCCTAAGTTCTTTATGGCCTCATATTTGGTGTTAATACCAAAAGTGGATTCACCTACAGGTTTTAATAAGTTCCACCCCATTAGCCTTTGTTCTATTTTTTATAAAATTTGCTCCAAGATTATTGTAACTCATTTAACAGGTCTATTGCCTTGTCTGATTTCTCCAGAGCAATGTGCCTTTATTCCTGGACAAAGTATCTTTGAGAACATTAGTCTCACCCAGGAAATGGTTCAATCTATTAATAAAAGAATTCGTGGGGGCAATATTATGTTGAAAGTGGATATGGCGAAAGCATATGATCACATGGATTGGGTTTTTCTGATCACGGTCTTTCGCAGGTTTGGCTTTTCTTCTCAATTTTGTGATTTGGTGCATTTCTGTATTTCTAGTCCTTGGTATTCAGTTATGATGAATGGTACGGTCAAGGGTTTCTTCCAGGGTGGCCGAGGTCTTCATCAAGGTGATCCACTGTCACCTTATTTGTTCATCATTCAACAAAAGGTACTATCCTGGTTGATTCTTGGCAGTGTGCGAGAGCACAAGTTTGGGCCTTTTTCTCAAGCATGAGGTATGCCTATTGTTTCTCATTTGATGTATGCTGATGATGTTATGATATTTTCCAATGGAAGTCAGAGGTCGGTTCGAGTTCTTCAGCAAATTCTGAGCCAATATGAGAGGTGGTCGAGACAGACTATTAATATACAAAAATCAGCCTTATATTGTTCGAATAAAATTTCCTCTAGGCGAAAGCGGGAGACTTTTACGTAGTACTGGGTTCATGGAAGGAACTTTTCCTTTCAAATACTTGGGAGTGCCGATAATTTTGGGGAGACTTAAGCAGGTTCACTTAGAAGAAATGGTGAATAAAATGAGGCAAAAAATCAATGGCTGGAAGATGAGGCTCCTCTTTGCTGTTTTACAGGTTCCTCAAATTACTATCTCCAAGATCCACAGGTTGATGAGTTCTTTCTTTTAGAGAATATCTTATGGGTGAGATAAAAGGAAATGGGTGGCGTGGAAACATATTGGCAAACCTATGGAAGAAGGGGGGCTCGGGTTACGGACCCTTCAGGACATTCAAAAAGCCTTACATATGCATTTTGCTTGGAACCTTATTCAAGGTAATTCTTTATGGGCCAATTTTTTCAAAGCAAAATATGTGGGATCAAGGCCTTGGTTCCTAATACAGGCCTCTAAAGGGTCTAGATTTTGGCTAATGGTTGCTAATTGTATTTCATTGTGATTGAATAATTCTAAATGGAAGATTAGAGAAGGTGAGATTTTTTCTGGTATGATAAATGGAGGGATAATGGTCCCCTATTGAATGAGATACCACTAGTGGGTTCTCCATTGCTAAAAATTAAAGACTGTCGGTTGTCGGATAGTTGGGATGTGGATCTTTTGGAAAGCTTAGTAGGGCAGGATAAGGTGGATGAGATTTTAATCTCTTTATCACGGCCTATTCTGGAAAGGATGTTCTTGTTTGGACTCCTATGGAGACAGGTATGTTCTCTACCAAATCTGCTTGGAATTGTATTCATGTCAGAGGTTCTCCTCTGGATTGGCATGCTTGGATTTGGCATAAGAACCTTCCTTTAAAAATGTCTATACATTTTTGGAGGGCTTGGCATATCGCATTGAATGTGGATGATACATTGCGCCGTATTGGTATTCCCCTTCTTTCCAAATGTGATTGTTGTAATGTAGGTCATATTGAAGATATGAACCATGTGCTCTTTGAGGGTGATTTCCCTTAAAAAGTATGGTCCTTTTATGGCTCTCTGTTCGATATTCCTATTGGAAGATCTTGGAAACAGAATTCTGGGACTTGGTTCAGGCGTGCCCATCATTGTTACTTGGCGCTTATGGAGGACAAGATGTCTTGCTCAGATGGAAGGTGTTCTGGAAACTCATGAAACTGTTGTCCATTCTATTTGGATGTGGTTAGGTTCCCTTTGTTAGTGGGCTACACAACCTAAGCGATTGTCCCACCGAGATGGCATGACCCTCGAGGCCCTGCGGATTAAACCGGTGGCAAGCTGGGTTAAGCCACCGTCGGGGTGGCACAAACTGAATAGGGATGGTAGTAGTCTCGGCAACCCAGGTTCTTGTGGCATTGGTAGGGTTATTCATAACAAATCAGGGCGGCTTGTTCAGGCTAATTCCTCACATGTTGGTGTTGGTTCCAATAATAAAGCGGAACTAATGGCGCTTCTTCAAGATTTGAGAATTTACAAAGCATTAAATATCACTAATGTGATAGTAGAAATGGATTCGAATGTGGTTATCTCTTGGTGGCTCAGAGGGAGATGTGGTGTATGGTACCTAGAGGATTTTTTGGAGCAAATTGTTGGGAGATGTGGTGTATGGTACCTACAGGGAAAAACTCAGATTACCAGCCAAACTACTCATTTGTTAAGGGCTCCCCCACCCACAAATTTATTTGTAACATACATTATCTTAACTTCTATAAACTCTCTCCTGACAACAGAGAAAACGTTCTGTAAAAACATAACTAAACGACTCATATTCCAAAAGAAAAGAGGTACAAACACGCTCCATCATCCCAAGGAGGAGTACAATCACCCACCTTCTTTCAAGGGAGGAGCGTGACACTACTGCTATGGGTACCAAGTCCAATAACCTATTCCTTTTTATTTTAAGAGACCTACAAATACATAGAAATACTAGAAGCAAATCCACAAACAAAAAAAACCACATTAACTGAGGAAAACACATGGTTCAGTCTAAACAAAAAAAGTCCAATATGTTTTCAAAGTGGGAGTGCAACCCTTAGAGTTTCATCTCTTTCTTTACCCCCCCCCCCCCCCCCC